>APFE031717746.1:18317-35550 GCA_000404065.3 Pinus taeda | reverse complement strand
AATGCACTGTCCTAAATCAAACCAAGCAGTCGAAATGCAAATGCACATGCATGTATTTGTTTTCAGCCTTCTTAATGTATGAATGATGATAAGAAAGCTATGTGCAAATATGAATTACTTTTAAAGCGACAGTACTCAACAAATTTCTTTTTCAAAATGGCGTGAAGGTAAGAGAGACACTTTGCGATTTTGAAATCAAAATTGCTTTTCGACACTTTAAAACTACTAATTCAAATCATATGCAATAGTAATTGTATAATCTACTATCATAAACAGTGCGATTGTCTTCTAAAACTGAAAATGACAGCTACGACACTTTCAGATCCAGAAACGTCAGTTCGACTATGCTACTTTTTGCAAAAGAGAACTGAAAATGACGCACAATACATAAAAACACTTACAGTTCTTTGCACTAAGGAGGCGGAATAATGCAAGAGAAGGGGGTTTTCACAGGAATACACTGACTACAGACAACAAAACTCTTAAATAGGACTGAAAACAGTGAGAAAAAACCACAGTCTGAAGGTAAAGTTAACCTTCCCTGACCATCGCACCTGTTACACAGTGAAACCAGTATGCAGCGCACCTACTGCACTCGGGAAGTGCGATGCATACAGACTGCCTTGAAGGCAAGGTATGATGGTACCAGCGCGAGACTTTAAACAAGTTTTCACTCACAGTTTGCAATTCAGTTTAGGGATTTAGTCCCAGTAAGTAATGTTCAATGTATGTAAAACACAGGGGTGATCCAAAGAGGTTACTAGAGCCACCACTTAGGGCAATTAGATTGTTTGCAAATCTATTGTTTAATTCATAAACAAAACCTGGAGATAGACTGAAGCAGCATTGATCTACTTTACATTTGTATAACAAATTTAGTTCGAAGGCTAGCTGGCTTGACTTCAGGCTCCGTCTGTAAGTTTATAAAAGAAACAAAGATAGATAGGCTAACAAACAATCTAGTCGCTCCCCAGTGGAGTCGCCATTTTGTTACCGGGAATAGTGTCTACTAGGATGTTGTTATTCCCACTAATATGGGTGGCTATCTTAGAAACAAATAGGTAAAGTCTACTTTCGTTTTCCTTTATGAAAATAGACAAGAGGAGGACCAAGAAGGCCAACCTTAGTCTTGCGCTTGATTTCCTCTCCTTCTTGATAGAGTTTCGCCGCTTATTCTTCATCTACCCAGCTTCAAAGAGAACCTGTGGAATCACAGCAACATACTACTATCGAAGAAACAAAGATCTATATTCATAAATAACACAGGACCAGATGTGTATTAACCATACAAATGCATATAAGGACAAGTACAGAAGAATATGGAGGAAAACTAGAATAGCTTTATTAAAATGAAAAGTAGCAAGAGGATTACAACCATATGTTCTGACCTAGCATCATCCTCCAACTAGGAAGCCCTTCTTCACCTCAAGCAAATCTTAGATCACCCAACACTATGAATATACACCAGAAAACCAACAACACTTCTCTATAAGATACAAAATTCCAGTCTCTGGATCTCTGTGATGAGGGATCCATATATTGATGATTATAGGGAGGTGAGTCATCTTCTGGGGTCTTGATTAGTGTCTTCTCTCTAATATTTCCTACTTCCACTTGGAGAATGATGATCTCATACTCATCCCTAGTCGAAAATAGAGAGGCAAGTGTCAGAGGGGAAGCTTCTGGAAGATTCCATGATCTTCCACCTCGCATTTTTGTCCCTGCCATTTGTCCATTCCTGACCATCACACCCTATAGAGGATCAATTCAGTATGCATCGCACCTTGTACACTCAGAAGGTGATATGCATCGCACCCTCTGCACTGAGCTTTCAGTATGGTCCAGTTTTGACTATTTATGAGTAGTTTTCAGTGGAGAACTTTTGGGAGATGATGTAATCAGCTGACCTTGTTCCTTTAGGAAGTGAAGCAACACTTTTAGGGACTTAGGAGCCCTCAATTTATGGGCATTTATGATTGGGGTTGAAGTGCCAAAAAATGTCTATAACAAGGAGCTTATGCAATTGCAGCAATCGATAAAGTTGCAAAATTTCGACTGCTACTGATAGAAAAAGAAGAAAGAGTTCAATTACTTGAATAGCAACTTGAGTAAGAAAGACAAATCACCAATAGATAAGTAGAAATACAAATGGCAGAACTTCAACAAAGTTTTGAGCAAAGGAGAATACCATCACAGAAACATTGCAGAGAAGAAAACACAGATTTAGAAAATGCAGGCTATACTTGATAAATTCAAAGACAATCCGCAAATAGATGAATTCATTAAAGAGGCTCTTGAATTAAATTCTCTTTTGGCACAAAAACAAGAAATATTCTATCAAATAATCTCATTTATCAATCCTTATTGTGAATCAAGTAACAAATTAAACAATCAAGCGATTAATCAAAGATTAGAATATAAGGAGCTAAATAAAAGGATATCAGAATTCATTACTTGGCAAGAATATGGAGAAGGAAAAAATTCCAATCTACCAAATATTGAAGAGTGCCAAAAGGAACTTTTATTTAAAGATAGGGACATTCAGTTAAAACAGGATGAAAGGGAAGCAACAAGAGAAGCTAGTATAGCGAACAACATCACTGAAGATGTCAATGAAAACGTCCACACTGTCAATCTTATCAAAGAATGCAGGTCTGAAGCTCTCTTGGACATTAAATAGTTAGAAGAATAGTGGAAAGAAACTGCCCAAACAAATACAGAAGAAATCAAGCAACTCTCTAAGCTTGATTGGGGAACTTATTGGTCGTTTCTGGTAAAACCACACAGTCATTGGATGACTCTACACTGTTTAACTAATTATGCTCAAAAGATGGTGCCACCTCTCACTGATGTTGTATTCATGGGGAAATTGAGATCTAGAATTAGCTAACCTCCCTAGGTTAAGCCAATGAAATGTCTGCAAGCTCAAGGACCAAATGGTTGAATAGGACCATTCAATTTGGAGAAGCTTGCCATCATTTATTTTTATTTTAGTTTTTAGTTCACTTATTCTAAGGAAGGTTGTTTGAAGCCACCTCATCCTTTTATGTAATAACCTATTTTTGAAACATATGTGTATTATTTAAACCTCTCTAATGCATTTGGAGAGAAGTCCAAGAATTTATCAAAAACATTTTGCAAGAGATTGCACTTCTATACTTCTGTGAATGTTTCGATGAGATAATTGGAGCAAGATCTAATTTTCTTGGATAATGAAGCATACTCTATTGAACTTCCATTTCTGTACTCTTAGGGTATATTTGATTAAAGATGTGGGTCAAAATTGTTGATCTCATGAATAGGACCTTTCATATCTGGTACTTTTATCTTATGATTGTGTTTCGTTTATGAATCAACAGTACTCTTTCTTATATTGTGTTATGTAGGAAATATTAGGTATAGTTTAAACATCAAAGCACTTTTGTATAAATGTTTTAGTTGTAATTTCTTATTGAATACATGATCAATTGATATATGTGATATATTTTCCACAATTATTTTGCGTAACAATTTAGTCAAAATAATCATCTTTAAATGGTTTTTTTTTTATCTTATAGCAATTGAATGATCTTTATTACCTTTTTCTTTATGACATGTTTATAGATCGTATGATTTGATTAATTCACCAGTATATAGTAAGATAATGTTAGAATAGATAGATGCATGTGTTTTCTACTTAAATGGATCATTTTTAGATCATTTTCCATTATATCTTATATCAATCCAAGATCATTATCATATCAATTCTTGCTGGGAAACTAGTCCCATTATCCCCATTCGGAGCCACCACACCAAACAAAAAAGAAACTTCTTTCAAGGTCTAGACCAGGTGGTTATCCCCCATGTTGCTGCAATGAAATTTTGGGGCTTCAATATGTGGGAAGCTCAAGCAACATCTATAGGTAAAAAATCACCTCAGAATCATCCGCCATCTCAGCTGATAGTAGTTACAAATCCTTTCCCTCAACAAGGATTTGTTTCTTCTCAACCTCAACTAGGTTAGGAAGCCAATCCCCCCCAACCTTTTGGTCCTGGTGACTACCAGATACTCATGATGAATTCAGATGAGGTTAATCCCTCCAATATCAACCTGCAAACATGGTCGCGTCAATATGATAAGACATTGACTGAGTGAAAAACCAAAGCATCTACTGAACTTGTTATGACACCAAATGGTCTGCTACAGATCCCTCAACCTAAAGTTGAGGCAATTCCCAAGATCCAAAAGGGATCATTATGTTGTAACATGACTTCTAGCCAAGATACCCATACATACAATATAATGGATGATTTGGCACAATCACTTGTTTCCATGTCAATGCTGGATGTACTCCAGTCATGCCCATCACAAAAAAAAGCTCTAATAACCACTTTGGTCATAGTGGGTCCTTCTGACAATCTTTTGATCATCTTCACAGTTGATACATCAGAACATCCCCCAAATTTACCTTCATTCATTGCTTTCCAGATACTTGTCTGAGTCCATAATGCCATTATCTCTTGATGCATTATTGACGAAGGTGCATCCACCTATCTGATGTCCGCTGCCATTTGGAAACAACTTAAGTCACCTGAGTTGTCCCCCTTCACCATTACTTTGCGTGCCTGGGACGGACACTCCTCCTAGCTTCTTTTCATGTACCACAACTTTCCAGTGACTATTGCGGGCAAGATTATCCATGTAGACATTGAGGTTATTGATTCCCCTTTAGATTACAACATTCTCTTAAACCATAGTTACACATATTCCATGTCAGTCGTCGCATCCATGGTTTTCCGAATGATGTACTTCCCCCTTAAAGGGAAGACCATTACCATCGATCAGTTGACTTACTATGAGCCGACATCCATGACCTCCCACAAGTCCATTATCTCGTCGATGTTAGATAAGAAGCCTCCAACTCCCCTCACCATTCCTCATTGTTGGGTAATTTCCCTAGTCCTTCCCCTCTCATACTAGAGCCTAACTCTTTGAGTGTTTGCATGTTACAAGCATCACAGGCGGCTCTCAAGTAGTCCGGTACATCTAATCCGCAACCAGCTCCTCAACACCCTGTAGTTACTATCCTAGCTAAGCCATCTGGATCCACCCCCCCAAGACCTCCTCCATTTGTGGGAGCCTCCCCTATGTTCCCACCAGGAACTCTTCCTCCAGGTCTCAACCATCTAGGAGTTTTTCCAATAGGACATTATCTTGCAGGTAAGATAGTTTTCTTATTTCCCCCTCCAAGAATATTTTTTGTCCCTATCATGGCTCCACTAGTTCTTCCCAATAGGAATTTTGGGACCTGAGTATGGTACATTGATCCCCATGCAAGCACTCTTCCTGGTGAGCTAAGATCTTATCATGCTTTGATCCTAGTTGAAACGATCCATACAGCCCCTACCGTTGCTTCAGCTCCATCACAACATCAACCAGAACCTACTCCTATTGCAAAACCATACAAATAGGGTGGGGAAATCCAAGAGGAAAGAACCTAAGGACAAGGCTCCCCAACCTCCTCCAGTCCCTAAGGCCCCAAAGTCATCACTTTCGTGTTCTTTGTGTAAATTTTTTGGGCAGGCCACCAATAATTTTCTTGAGCTTCCTCATCTCAAACCTTTGGTTCATCAAACGTTCCCTGAGTCAAATATCCCTGAAGTCCATGTTAACTTATTGGGTCCACCCAATAAACGCAGAACGTTACGCACAAATCACCGTTGTGCCTTGTGTGATCATCATGGTCACTAATCCCATTATTTCCCTCTCGATGAATTTCGCGATTTCCTTGAACCACTTCACAAATTCGAGGCCACTCGTAGTGGAACACCTACTCTTGTACCTATGGATTCTGGTACCACTAGTAAATCAAAACAAGGGGACTTTGGTCCCAACATTGTGATCCTTCCCCCTGATGCCGAGATGATGGACACCATGGGCCATATCATTTACAAGTCATCATCCTTGAGTTCCTTGCAGGAAAACCTTTATGAGGTTTCTATGTGCACTTTTATCTAACCTCTTCTGGCAGAATCCCGGGTCACAACATCTGTAGATCTTCCATATACTAGCTCGTCATCTACCATTCTAAACGATACATATGTGAACCTTCTTTATGAGTTTGATGTGCTAGCGAAAACTGCTGCATCATGTAGTCAGTCTTCCTCCCATCTACCCATCTTCCATTCTGATGAGGACATCATGGAAGCTATGTATACCCGAAATTTTTTTGGAGGATTCTGAAGGCCACTCCCTTCATAATTCTCCCAGTGCACTCTACCTCAAGAAATGTCGCTCATAGCATATCCATTTTATTTGCATGTCCTTATTTCATCCATAAATTTAGGTATATTGCATCATTTGATCAGTTGTCTTTTGGACCTTTCAGATGGATACATCATCCACACTGTATATCGGTCATGCAAACAGTGCAAGTCACTTCTCTAGGAATCTAGCCTCGACAGCCTGGGCTATTTTTAGCCCCTTGCATACATTAGTCCTTTCAAATGGTGTATTTATTGGATCTACCAGCAATAACCAGGCCAAATATGATGCAGTGATAGGTTTGTAAGTTGATGTCCTCGCGCATCACTTCCTTCATCTTCATATTCATTTAGATTCCTTACTACTTGTCATGCAATTGAATGATGTGTATCATGTGCATAACCAAGTCCTATTTAGAAAATATCTATGAGTTAAGTTGTTGGTACATGAATTTGAAACCATCAATTTCAGTCATGTTCTTCGAGCACAAAATAGCTATGTAGATACCATTGCAAGCAACATTCTAGATTGGAATTTATCACATGTATAACACATAAGGAAACCATAAACACAAAACATGGTGAACCATTATTGTCATATAAAAGTCCATAATCATATTATGTATCATATAAGTGTTTGGATTCCATAGATCTAAATACATCATACATGCCCATAGCATGTTACAAAAATCAAAACCAAAGAGACCCACATGTCCCCATATCTAGTCACTGTCTGGCGGACCTGACACCAAAGGGTTTGCTCCACCTACACGTAGACCACGTATTTCCTAACCAGCCATTGCCATGCACTGCATGATACCTCACCACTCTAAGGGAATGTGATTACACTAATTTGTGTATCGATCATCTAACTCATGTAATCCATGCTCTGAAACTCTGGTCAAGAGTACCTGACGCTTGCGGTGTAGATCAGTGAGTAGCACACTATCCTCTTGACCCTGACGTGAAGATTATGTTCCTTGATTTGGAGCCCTTGGCATAGTGGCTCGTCCCACATATCTAGTTGGTTTTATTAGTGGTATGCCTACATACCACATATTTTACACTTAGTACCATATACATGTGATCAAAATATCAGATGCACCATAAAAATAACAACTTAACACTTACCATTTGGTCCCCATGCTCACCTGAGTGGAAGTGGTAAGTCAGGATAACCTTGCTAACTCATCCTTATATAAGGATAATCATAAATGTAGAGGGGCATATGATCCCAATGTGTTTAAAATGCGACCCGAAACACCCCTCCGACTCCCCCTCCTCCTCTCTGCAATTTCTACCCCCAACGGTGCATCCTGGGCTCGTATGGGCCCCCATATCGGATCTATACATGAGGAGAGAGGGTGGGTATCTTCTCAAAGAAGAATGTATAGAGTACTGTACCACAATCATAGTCATGGTTCACCTTCCTCCTACATCTACTTAATTATCATTTCACTGACAATAACATCATTTGGGCCCACTCATAGTAACTCTCATCCAAACCACTCTCAACAAACATTGTTGCCCACCAGTGATGTGGTGGAATGCCTGGCTGCCCAAGAACTGTAACATAACTCCGGCAATAGCCTATATCTCCAACCTATATAGATCACCAATTGGGATGGTCATGTTCTTTAGACATACATCCCATGGATAATGGTGCTCCATAAACTTTATAATGTTCCTCCCATGAGCAAACATCGGATGGATATCCACCATTGCTCTGAGGGGAGGCAATCCAGTCAAGAAATAAAAATCCTATAATGTGAGCTCAATCTTGTGCCCTTGCACTACAAAGACCTCCTGTTCTAGATCCCAATAGATCAAAATTCTCGATATCAAAGGTTCACCTGCCCTTATCAATAGGTTCTCTACCAACTTGAGAACCCCATAATGAGCCAATGCAACTAGAACCTCCTGATCCCTCTAAATATTAGATCGAAGGGTATCCAAGTCTCACTCATGTTAGTTGATTTTTAGCTTTTCCATGCCTACAAAACACCACATGTCTGGTAAGTTCAGAGAAGAAAACATTGGTCTAGACTAATCAACCTATAGCCCCCAACAAGCCAGTAGACCACCCCTTTTTTCAGCCCCAAATTGTAGTTTTCTACCCAAAAAGAGCGAGCTCACAAATTTTCACCTTTTTCTTGCGAGCTAGATCACACTTTTGGGCCCAAAAAGTGTGATGTGATTGTCAAGAGGAGAAGTGGTCTCCTAAGGAGTTGTCGGGTGCCAAAAATTAGGAAACAAACCACTGGAAATTAAGAGATGAGTAAGGCCACCTACCTGAAAGTCACAGATACTGATTCTGATGGTTGCTTTATTCACTACAATCTCCACAATATTTAGGGCATTTTCCTCCTCTCCAAATTCACCACAACTTAGTTAGCAAATGAATTCAAACTAGAGGGAAAACATCCCTTCATAGAAAAATGTATAATTTTTCGGTCACCCATTGCAATCAAATCATAGCTCAGTTTGATGAACCATCAACACCATTGGGAAGATCTCATCGAGTACTATAATGACTCTTCCTCAGTTTTGGTTGATTTGACACTTCTCCAGGAAGCCATTTTTCCAAGAAGGGTCACTTTATCGCCTCTTAAAATCGAATTTTTTCATCTCTGACACTTGTACCTTAGGGACCACCTTCCCTTAATACTTTTCATACCACGTGTTTATTTTCATCATGAGTAACCATCATTTACTCTTGTTTTCATGGTCCCTAATGGGCCTATTCTGTGTGGCAGCGTCATTGAGTCACCCTTGTTCAAAGAATTCACAATCAACCACCCTTGCATCCATGGAGCTTGTTTCATTTCCCATTATATCATGTCACAATATTCCATCCATATTTTCATATTGTTCATCCTTTTTTGCCCATTTTGGCCTCTAGTGATACTGTCCACCATCCCCTCTGAAGTTGAGTCAGTCGGTGCCAGGTCAACCATGCACTTCATACTTTGACAAGGGAAGTCATTTGTTTGTCCCTCAGCCCCATTTCTTCCATTATCCATGGTGTGAGTCCATCAGTCACATTACTATTTTCCCTCATGCCTTAGTTGAGGATCCTCATTGCCTCACCCATCACAGGCCCTATTCTGTCAACATCAATGCATTTATTCGAGAAGAACGGCGTAAAGGGAAATGTATCTTGCTTCCAGATTCCATTCTTGTTTGGTGCTTCAAATCAAGAAGAGGGACTCTTTATTTCCCTTTGAATTTGTTGTTTCATGTTCACGATCCATACACTTGATGGTCTAGTAATGCATCAGATTCTAGCTGCAATTCGTAGGTGTGTGTGAGATATTTCAGACCTCATAAGGGGTTGGACCTTTAGGTAGCCCCCCACATGCCCAGACACATTCCTATTATGCTACAGCCTTAAATGAAGTTCCACAGATTTGATGGGTTCAGTTCCTACTGATGGTAGTGTCCATAGCATGCACATTTTCTACCCTCCCTCCCACCCATTCTTTTAGGGAAGGCACATTATATCTCATGTACTCAGATATTATTGTATTCATTGATGGCTCATGTTTTTCCAAGTGATTTATGTATATAGAACACATTGTATTATTTTCTAGATTAGTTGTACCATCATGTCATGTACCATTTAGAATGTACTTCATTGCTTAGTTTTATGTTTATGTGCACACCATAATATATGTACTAAGTTATCTTGACAAATATAGGTATGCCTACCCAGACTCGTTGAGGTTTGGTACCACAACATAAAAGGAGACTTGAATTGGTCTCGCCCCCTCTGTCCCTATCCTCTTTTTCTTTAGCCTTATTGGTCTCTCTCTCTCTCTCTGACTCCATCTTGTTTTCTAGTGATTGTGCCTTTACAATGTTCTTCAGTCATACGTTTTTCTCCTAACACTCATGCCTTGGGGGGAAATCTATTATCACCATGAAAATCATCATCTAGCCTAATTTACTAGATGGATCAAAGTACACCATGTAAAGCCGATTTTACCATAGTAAAATTGCTTTCACTGTGAGAAATTACTTAATAAACCACCTTTGTTAAATAATTTATAGCCAAACTCATGAAGAATAATTAAATAAATCACTATTTATTTGATTTTCTTCTAGGAATAATTAACTAAACCATTGTTCAATTATCATTCATTGTCATATTTGACATAATTATGAAAAATCAACAGATAAATTGTTAATTATCTTATTTTTCTTTAGGAATACTTAATTAATCATTAATTAATTATTATTCCTTGTCAAATTTGACGAAATCCCTTAGGAATAATTAAATAAATCATTATTTGTTTATTATTCCTTAACCAATTTCTTGATATGATAAATAAATCATTTATTTATTTATTATTTCTAAATAAAAGTTTAAATTCCTTTTCCCTCCTAACAAAATATAATAAAATATTCCAAGTGGTTATTCTAGGAATGTTATGAAACCAGCTCACAAAAAGGTAGAAAAGATAGATCACCAACTTATAAATCAACCTCTTCAAGGGGGAAACCTCCTTTACATTACACAAATGAGAAATTCTTGTATGATACAAATGACTAAACCTCCTTTCTATAAATAGGATTCTAAGGGGTCACAATATAACTAAAGCCTACATAAAAATAATAATATAAGGGCACAAAAATAACAATAGTGGGCTTCTATGGTTCATAATAATAAAAATATGGGGATAATAGGGGCACAACAATAACAATAAGGGCTACAATGACAGTAGTAATAGGGGAATCACTAGTATTATAGGGACCTAACATGCCCCTCTCCTTCAAAAAAGTGTTGTCCTCAATGTTTGAGTAGTTCTGGATGATTTTGCATAAAATTATCATCCTCCCATGTGGAATATTTAGTGGGTAAGTTCTTCCACTTGATGAGATACTCTAAAATTGATTGATTTTGTAGCTGTCGAGTTCTTGTTTCTGTGACTGCTTGAAGTTCTAATATTGTTTTTCCTTCCTCGTCAAATTTTGGCAATATTGGTTGAACTGGGAGCTTGTAAACTATAACCTTCTTTAAGCATGAAACATCAAAAAGTGGGTGCACTGGGGAAGCTACGGGGAGCTCCAAGTTGTATGCCATAGTGCATATCTTTTGCAACACCTTCTACAGACCATAAGACTTTGGTGATAATTAATTATCCTTCTTACCTTGCTTGAGGGACATTTGTTTATATGGTTGTAGCTACAAGAATAATCAATCACCTATATCAAAACTTCTTTCACTACGATGTTGAACTTCCTGTTGTTTCGTTCTATTATGCGTCAAAGTGAGGTTATCCTTTAAGAGTTAGAGAAATTTTTGTTGATGCTTGATGTGATTTTCCACTACTTGAACCTTAGAATTTTCTCTTAAATATGATGTTCTAGATAGTTGATGATATCTATAAAGTGCCATAAATGGGTTCACTTTTTCTATAGTATGGAAGGAAGTGTTACACCACGACTCAGCCAGAGGTAACCATTTGACCCATTGTGTCTGTTTATTAGATACAAAGAAATGAAGATATATTTACAAACATTTGTTTACTATCTCGGTTTTCCCATCAGATTGAGGATGATAAGATGAGCTATGAGCTAACTGAGTACCAAGATAAGAAAATAATTTTGTCCAAAAAGTTCCAGTGAAAATGGGATCTTTGTCGCTTAGAATAATCTTTGCGTTTCCATGTAGCTTTTGAATTGTTTCCATAAATGCTGTAGAAATTGTACTCGCTTTAAAAGGATGAGATAATGCACAAAAGTGTGGATACTTGGTAATTTTGTTAACTATCACCATGATAACACTCTTTCCTTCGGATTTGGGTGAACCTGTAATAAAATCCATTGAAATCTCTTCCTAATGTTGGCTTGGAATGGATAAAGGTTGTAATAGAATTGGGGTCCTAATTGTTTCAACATTATTTTGTTGGAAAACCAAACATTCACCACAAAGTTTTGAATATCTGATTTAAGGTCATCCCAAAAAAATTACTTCTTTTTTAGAAATCCTAAGTGCCCTCCTAAGGGAGAGGTGTGAAATTCCCTAAGAATCTTTTATTGGAGTTGGGAATTCTAACATAGGTATAATCGATCTTTTTACCATAACGAATCATTTTTCCAGCTAAATGTATCAGATGTACTGGAATCTTGTTATATATTTTGAATGGGTGCCCACACTTCTTCGTCATTCTTCCATTTATCTATTTTTTTGTTTATCCAATTTGGTCGGATAATAGAAACGACACAAATAAATGCTTCCACATCCTCATCCTTTCTCAAGAGTACATCTGCCACAACATTTTGCTTTGCTTTTTGTAGATGATTTCAAATTCATGACATAACATCTTTGTGACCCATTTTTGTTGCTCTTCTGAAGATAATATTTGTTCTAAAAGTTATTTAAGACTATCATGATCTGTTTTTACCTTGAAGTGTCTCCCCATTAGGTAGGGTCGCCATTTTGTAAGTTCCTGTAGTATTGCTAACATTTCCTTCCCATAGATAACTTTGTGTAAATACTTTCCTTTGACTAGACAACTTTCGAAAGTAATGGGTCTTTCTTCTTGCTTTAAAACAACACCAATTCCATTTCCTGAGGCATCACATTCCATAATAAAGGCTTTTGTGAACTCCAATGTAGCTAAGACCCATGCTGGGCACATTGCCTCTGTAAGATTTTCAAAGGCCTTTGTTGCTTCTAGAGTCCATGAAAATGAATATTTCTTCAATAATGTTGTTAGAGGTGCTACTATTCTCCATAATTCTTAACAAAGTTGCGATAATACCCTGTCAGCTCGAGAAATCCTCTCAAATGCTTTATGGATGTGGGGATTTTCCATTCCTTAATAGTTTTAATTTTTCTAGTGTCTACCTTAAGACCTTCATGAAATACAATATGACCTAGATATTCCACCTATTGTACTCCAAATAAATATTTGGAGCTTTTTGCATATAATTTTTTCTCCTATAATATTTTGAGCACCCTGTCAACATGTTGAACATGATCCTTCCAAGATTTATTGTAGATTAGTATATCATCAAAAAATACAAACACAAATTTTCTAAGGGTGGGTTTGAAAATGGAATTGATCAAACCTTGAAATATATAAGGTGCATTGGTAAGGCCAAAAGGAATGACCAAAAATTCATAATGACCCTCATGAGTTCTAAATGTTGTTTTTGGAATGGCTTCAGTCTTCATTCTGATTTGATGATATCTTGAATGAAGATCCAACTTGGTGAAGTAAATTGATCCATGCAATTCATCCAATAATTCATCAATGACATGAATGGTAAATTTATCTTTAATAGTGAGCTTGTTGACCTCCCTATAATCTTGACACATGCACCATGATCCATCCTTCTTGTGAACCAATACTATTGGAATAGAGAAAGAACATTGACTAGGTTGAATTATACCAGCCTCTAGCATTTTTGCAACCATACATTCAATTTCACTCTTCTGGGCATAAGGATATCTATAAGGCATGATGTTTGGAGGAACACTTCATGGAATCAAATAAATAGCATGATCATGATCACGAATAGGTGTGAGGCCTTTGGGAGTCTCAAATACCTTGGAATGATTGTTGAAGACTTTTTGGAGATCTGGAGAAATATATGATTTCGATGTGGGAACCTCTAGTGAACATAATTGTGAAATTATGCCTCATTGTTATTTGTTTAGAAGCTTTTTCATTCCATTAGAGATGATTATCTTTCCCGGTTTCCATGCGATACCCCTTAATTAAGCTTCCTTTCCTTCTAAATAAAATTTCTTGAAAATTTCTTGAAAATTAAAAGCTATTATACCAAAGGATTGTAGCCATTGGAATCTTAATACAACATCAGCACCACCCATTGGAATTGAAAGAATTGGGCTATTCAATACATATTCTCCCATGGATATCTTGATATTCTGGCACTTTCTAGAGAAATTTATGTTTCCTCCACTTGCAACCATCACTTGACACTCTCATGCCAAATATAGGAAGAAATTCATTTCCTTGGCTATCTTACTATGAATAAAATTATGGGTACTTCCTGAATCAATCAACACTATTACCTTTTTCTTCCTGATATACCCTTCTATCTTGATAGTTTGTGGAGTGGTAATTCCAGCCAATTCAATACAAGATATGATCGGATTCATTTCTTCTTTCTCTAGGGGTTTTTCTCGATGTATATCCTCTTCTTGTGATGTTTATTGTTCCTTTTCTTCCTCCTCTTCACAATATATGTAAAATAATTTCTTATCAACACACTTATTACCTTTAGTGTATTTGCTATCACAACAATAACAAAGCCCTTTCACTCTTTTTTCTTCCAATTTTTGTGGTGTGAACCTTGTAGGTTGTGGAAGGCTACGGGTAGCAACACTTCCATCTTTATAATTGTGAGTGGTAGGCTTCCTTGTTGTCATAATTTTTCTTTCCATTTTTATTTCCAACCTGAATTCCTTTTCCAATGAATTAGGTTCCCAAAGGAAAACCTCATGTTGGATGTTATCCTTTAAAGTCCCTATGAACACATCAACCCTATTCTCCTTTGGAATATATTTTACCCTTATATTCAATTTTTGGAAGTCCTCAATGTGCTCTATCATTGAACCCTTTTGTTTGAGATTTATCAATTGGCGAAAAGTAGTGTTGCTTTTTGTATCCTCATAATGTGCTATCATTTCATCTGTGAAAATTGCCCATGTGACAATTTGTTTATGAGAGCAAAGCCATCGATACCATACAAACTGATTTGGTTCCAAATATAAAGTTGTGATGTGTACCTTTTGTGCATTTTTCACATTATGGAGACCGAAATATTGCTCCATCTGTAGTATCCATATTATGGGATCCTTTCCATCAAACTTCCTCGTATCAATCTTTGGAACATGATGGGTCTTTCATCCAATGTTAGAGTCTATGAAATCATGATTAGCATTTATTTTGTTCTCATCATGAGTTTATTTTACTATCCTTTCACCATTAGTACGCATTTCTTGTAGGAACTTTGTCAAATTTATCTTCAAATCATCCATCTTAGCTTCAACGTCTTTCTTTAAACCATCCATATTAGCTTCCATGCCATCCATCTTAGCTTCCACGTCATTCATCTTAGCTTCCACATCATTCATCCTAGCTTCTACACCTTTCTTTAAATAATCCATCTTAGCTTCCACGCCCTTTCAAGTGGGAAACCTACTTTACATTACACACATGAACAATCCTTGGATGATACAAATGAAAAAGCCTCCTTTTTGTATATAGGAGTCTAAGAGGTCACAATATAACCAAATCCAACATAACAATAATAATATAAGGGGGCAAAAATAACAATAATAGGCTTCTATGGGGCACAATAATAACAATATGGGAACAAAAGGGGAACATCAATAACAATAAAGGCTACAATGACAATAGTAATGGGGGAATCACCAGTATTATAGGGACCTAACAAAGAATGAGGTTAATAATATTTTATTATTGCTCATTATTCGATGATAACTCAATATTTTGCTATAAATTGAAGGGTTTTCAATTCATTATTCACTTTTGATTATTTTCATTGTTGCACTCATTGTTGTAACTCTGATTATTTTCATTGTTACACACCACTTTTCTTCCATTTGAGTTCCCATTGAGCTCAAACATTTTATTTGTTGGGTTTACACATTATAGCGGAGAGAGACTATACCAAAGCTAAAGATGTTTGAGGATATCCAAGAACCCATCCCATAGAGGGGGACTAGTAACATTTATTTGTTCCCCTCACAACTGTTATAATAAAATTTATTCTTTGTATATATGGTTTCCATTGGATGGTTGGAGTTATTACTATTTCCTTTTTCTATTTAATTATGATGGTAGAATAGATCAAGACTTTGGTAGGTTTTGTTTATATCAATTGCTATAGATCTACAATGTTTAGCAACCATTTATATTTTTGAGATTGTTTGTCATCCATAGTCTTAAGTGGGTTCTTTTCGTACAACTTTGAGAAGAAAAAACTACAACAACCTACCTTTGAGTGTTAGACACATTGGATGTGAGAGGTTGTGTGATGTGTAGAGGTCCCACTACTATTAGAAGGAGCCACTAGCAAGAGGACAAGATGTTGAGAAATCAAGTTACCATGTGTGAACGAATGAACCACCACTATGTAAACACATGAGATAAATGTTTTATGTATTGAATGCTATGTTAGTAACAACATTATGTAGACACGTGATATAAATGTTTTATGTATTGAATGGTATGTTAGTAACAACATTGTGAGAATTGTTGTGTGCTAGTAAAATTGTTATTTTAAATAATAATTTAACAAATATTTATTTAAAGAAGAAATAAATAAATGAAAATAAATTAAATAGATTGAATTATATAAACTAGAAATTTAAGACTCGTATTTTCTTGGGAGGATATAATACACTATCAATTGTAAATGGAGCTCCTACAACCTCACTTCAAGATTGGGAGAAAAGAGGAACCAAGACAAAATTTATCTTTCGAATGTCTATGAAGGACATTATCATTCCTCATATAAGAGAACATAAGAAATTAAGTGAGACATTATCATTCCTCATTTAAGGGAACATAAGAAATCAAGTGAGATGGCAGATGCATTAAAAGTTTTTATGAAATAATAAATACAAATAGACTAACATTTCTTAAGAGAAATGTTCTTTCAATTCAAATGGAAAAATGAAAACATTAATTCTTATCTATCTAGAATTAAAAATTGATAAGGCAAGTTGTGTGATATTAGTGATAAATTATCAAGTGGTGAACTGATTATTGCAACATTAAATGATGTGTTGTGTCTTCATCGATGGCATAAAAATAGAGAAAGCATCGTCATTTGAAGGTAAGAGAGATCGTTATAGAAGAATGGGAAAGGAGAAACAATATTTGCAAAAAAAATCATAATTTAGATATGGGTTTAATGGCTAAAGGAAAACAAGAGTGATAACTGCAATATCAACATAGTCCCTACCTCTTCTGATAGTTAT
>APFE031717746.1:4570-17935 GCA_000404065.3 Pinus taeda | reverse complement strand
AGTTTGGGGCTTGTGTTTTGTAATTATTCAATAATTCTCAGTTTATGTATTCGTTCTACAATTTTTCATTATTCCCACCTCCACACACATCTTCCATACATCCCTGCTCTGCACATGACTTCTTTTGCACATGCACTACTCCCCATAATTGCTTTCACACATTTGTTCTTTCTCGCACGTTTTCCTTATCATGTTATCAATTGTGTTTATACCACTTATTATCATTATAAATATTTTGTGGTAGTTATGAGAATGATTTTTCATGTCAATCCAGAATTACCATATGACTTAGTGCATTTACTATACAGGTACACCCATATTTTCGTGTGCAAGAATTTTTATGTGAACTAGAGTTGTGTGGAAGAAAGGTGCAGAGTAGGGAATGTGTACAGAGGTATGGAAGTAGGGATGTGTGTGGGATGGGGAAGAATGAAGAAAGGAAATATGCACTTCCACAACTTCGCATACATTCCCCAAGCTTAGTATGGTGAGCCAAGATCATTTTGTCATGGGTATGTGGAAAATGAGCAACACCTAAGAGGGCGATTTATACCAAAAATCTCATTAAATCGGGTAGGACATTTATTAAGTAGTAAGTAGTGCCATGGCCAAAGAAAATATAGTGAGTGGGAGATCAAAGAAGTGGGTCATTTTGTCCTTACTTGAAAATGATTTTTTGACATGGAAACACCTCTCATTTCTATAGTTATGTGGAATAATGTATGTGTAGAAAGGGGGTATGTGTGGGACAAAGGGTGTGCGAGGGAATGCATGTGTAGAGAAAGGAGTAAAATTTTTCTTCCACACGCATGCATTCCGTAAAAAATTTAAAATGGTGGTTTCATTCTGCCAAAAAATCAAATTGTAATAACAATGTTCAATCTCCCAAACAATCAAAGTGTAACAATGGGGTTCGACTATTTGGGTATATTTGGAGGTACACATGAATTCTATTTTTAGGATTCAAAACTACACACTCACATGTAGTCTTTAATTTTTTATTTTTGAAAGCTCATACTTTCAATCATATTTTTCTTTATATTCCCACACAACAAGCAGAAGCAATGTCACTAGTAGTTGTTTCACCAATTCAAAAAGCAAGTGTGCACAACAAAGTAAGTATGGATTCATAATTGGATTCGTAATTTCCTTGCTAGACCCAACAAAATGCATATATACCACCTGCATTATTGAACCCCTTCGAATGATTCATTGTATCATACAAGGGGTTCCATAAGTAATTGGTTGTTCGCTTTGTTAGAGAAACTCAATGAATTTACGATATATTTATTTCAAAGTTTTCTTCAATTCAAGGTTTTGACATTTTGACCTAAGGAAGTAATGCAATGATGCTACAAACATATTTTTTTGTGCCCTTAATTCTTAAGAAAACATTTAATAAAATGCTATAACAGTAGTGAGAAATTGTATTAAGCAGTATGATATGTCTTTTAGTTTATGAGCAACAAGTTTTATATCTATGAGATTATAAATTTTGTGTTCCGTCCAATTATAAAAAAATGGTTATGTATCTATAATTATAAATAGAAATTACAAACAAATGGTGAGTTCAATGTAAATATAAATAGAAAAATGGCATTGGTATGGAGAAAATTTTAAACATGGAAATTTATATTAAAGTCTAAAAGTTTTTATGTTTAATTTATATAATTGCATTGGAATAGTCAAGTCAATATATGAATATTCCTCATATTCTTTGATAACTAAAACGTGAGATATACACATTTTGCAATTGTTATAGAAAATACCCCAAACCACTAAAGATATAGAGAAATTGGCTATGTCTTATCTAAAATTCATATTAGGCAGCTAGATCAACTGCAGGCGATGCAACAATCCAACGATATTAATTAAGCAAGTGCATACCAAGAAATTTAACTCCCAAAAAATTAATATATAAATTTCACACTAAAAATGGATAATTAAATCTTTCTCCAAATGTTCATACACCACACAGAGAAAGATTCCTCCACAAACCCACACTTAATTGTTGGCTTTTTATGGAGTTAAAAAATTACAGTCGCATTAGATCAATGTGGACATTTAAATAAGAATACATACATATGAATCCAAATCATATGTTGGGTTTTGAATTGGGGAATATTGAGCACTAATTTTTATCATGGGTGGGTACATTAGGCGATCACATGGAATGAAATTTGTAGAGGTCGTTAATCTCTCCTACACTTGGAGAGAGGAGAGTTATTTGTACTACTCCACCTCATTATCTATAAATTAAAGATGCATGAAGCATGGGTATTGGGATATTTGAGTCTAAGTCTATATATAGTAGGAGTGTGGAGGTGCATAGGAATCACAATGAAATATTTATTTGCACCTTCACATTTCACACAATGAAAGCTTCCTCCACACCTCTGCACTCAATCGTTGGATATTTGTGGAGTTAAATAATTACAATCACAATATATTATCATAGACATTTAAGGAAGAAGTTGTACACATGAATCCAAAGCCTATGGTGGGTTCTGAATTAGGGAATATTACCCATTAATTATTATCATGGGTGGGTATGTCAGGTGTTCACATGGAATAGATTTTGCAGAGGTCATTAATATATCGTAGTATTGGAGAGTGGAGAGTTATTTGTATTGTTCCATGCTAGTATATGCAAATAGAATATGAAAGCAACATGGGCAGTGAGATATTTGAGTTTGAGTCTATAGATAGCAGGAGTGTGCAGGTGAAAATAAAGCATAATGAAAGATTCCTCTTTACCTACAAACTTCACACAATGGAAGCTTCCTTCACACCTCCACACTTAATCATTGGATTTCATTGAGTTAAATAATTATAGTCTCATTAGATCAATGTGGAAAATTTAGGAAGAAAACACACACATGAATCAAAATCCTATGGTGGGTTCGCAATTGGGGATATTGACCACTAATTATTATCATGGGTGGGTATATCTAGTGATCACATGGAACACATTTTGTGAAGGTCATTAATCTCTCCTACACTTGGAGTAAAAAGAGCTATTTGTACTACTCCATGCCAGGATTTACAAATTGAAGATGCAAGTAATATGGGTAGTGAGATCTAAGTCTGAATCTATAGTTAGTGAGAGTGTGGAGGTGTGGAGGAAGCACAATAAAATCTTCTTCTGCACTTCCACACTCTACACAATGAAATATTCCTTGACACCTTCACACAAAATTGCTCGATTTTTATGGAGTCAAATTATTACAATCGTATTACATCAACGTGGAAATTTAAGGAGGAATACATACACATGAATTCAAAGCCTATGGTGGGTTCCAAATTTGGGAATATTCACCACTAATTCTTATCGTGAGTAGGTATTTTGGGAAATCACATGAGACACATTTTGCCAAGGTCATTAATCTCTCCTACACTTCGAGAGAGGAGAGTTAAGTGTACTAATCCATGCTAGTATTTGCAAATGGAAGATGCAATAAGCATAGGAAGTGAGATCTATGAGTTTGATTTTGGGAGGAAAGCAAGGAAAATTTTAAGGATGAAAATTTGATTTAATGTTTAGAAACCATGGTGAATCTTACTAGTCCCAAAATTGAAAATTATAAAATATTTGTTGATATATTAATAAAAACATGAAAATTTCTAATAGTTTTATAGTCTTTATACAATTTTGGCAATTTTTAAGGTAAAAAGAAATTATACCATAGAATTTGGGCGAATCATTTTTAGAAAAAAATGGGAATGGATGAATATTTTTTTGGAAACACCATGGAAAATTAGCCCAGTTGTAAATATTAGACCCTAAAATTTTCCATGGTGGAAAGTGTATTTGGAGAAGTCTATAAATAGTTCGAAAAATAAAAATTAAACCATCTAGTTTGATATTGAACAACAATAGAAGAAATATATCAGTACATAGAGGATGTTAATAAATACACAACTTATTATTATCACACATCATGCTATACAGGGAAGGAGGACTCTTCCTTAGCTTCATATGCTTCCACTAGTCCCCAAAACCCACCCCTACATATTTCTCTACTTCTATAGGGTAATGAGTTTGAGTAGGACCAGTAGCTTCTTGGGTCATACATTGTAGTTCTTAGAAGAACAAGAGGTGTGCATGATAAATATGAGGATTTAGAATTCAAGGCATCTTCTTGCATGAAATTCATAAGAAATAAATTGAGAAAAGTGAATAAAACAAAGGATGGGCATGAACTCACTCTATGGCTCTAGGACATGGCAAGCTCTCAAATACATAGATCAAAGGTATGTCTTAATAATTTTATAGGTTTTTTTTTCATCATGTGGTACATTATATGAATTTTATTTGCATCATGTTGCATAGCAACATACCTATTTGGAATTCCTATTACTCAAAGGTCAAAGGGCACCAGTAATTTCAGAGACAACAATCAAATTCACAAAGAAATATAAAGTTAAAAATAACATCAATTGTATAATGGAAATATTATGGTGAATAAATTTAGTAAAAGTTAAAATATAAAATCCAAAATTATATGCATTCGCATTGTCAAAAATCTATGATAGCAATTACTAGAAATTTGTGGAGTTTTCTTTTGGGATTATCACATCTGTAATTGTTTGAATCAATGTTTCAAGCCATTCACCGTGGCTCATCATCAGTATAGATCAATTAGTATATAAGCTAGATCTCGACAGAATGAATAAATAGAGGTGTGAGATAATGATGGAACGAGGATGATGGTAGTCGACATGTCTTAGGTCAGGTTAATTAATAATTAATAATAAACATAGTAATTATTAATAAGTTGATTTATTAAAATAATTGAATTTTCATTAAGACTGAAATATTTTAATTCATAATAATATTAATTTAATTTATGTAATTATAATTTAGAAATTTTATTGAAAATTATAAATACTCATCAGGCGTGGACGGGTGAGAAGTACTTGTAGATTCCAAAAATCTTAATTTTATTTTATTTTAATTAATTTTTACATTATAATTAAATTCCATAGAAGTTATAGAATTTTATAAAATTCTTTAGAAAATTTTTAATTTTTATTTATTTATTTACTTTATTTAAAAAAAAAAATTAAATTACTAGTAATTTATCTCCTAATTGATTGTAACTTATTTTTTACTATGGAAAATGTGGATAAACGCATAACTACAATCTTTACCAAAAATAAAAGTGTTGTGGAATATAAAATGTGAAATTGAGAAATAGATACACACACAATAAAATATTTTGACATCGTTATACAAGAATAATGTCCCTGGAAAAATCCTGATAGGAAAATCGGTGCAGTAGATGAGGGTTTATTTTATTATGCAACAATTTGAGAAAATATTACAACTATATAACCAATAGGAAATCCTTCATAAATGCACTCGAGGAATAATAAAGAGATGAAGAATATCCTCTACAATCAACTTAGTCTTGTTTCCCTACTCAAACTTCTTACACTAGAGGTTCCTACACTCACAAGTCTTCCTACATTGGCCACCAAAATGTGCACCACTGGCTCCAGTAAAATTCATACAACTTCCAATCCTACTCTGAATGAGTTTCCTTGCCTCCCTCTGCCTCTAGAAGTGACTTGCTCAAGCTCCTCAAAGTTGATGTAGCCTTTGGAAGCTAAATCGACCCTCTTTAGGAAACTCACTCAAGGGTTTATGGATATTCACATTTCTTGTAGGGCCTATCTATAGATGAATTTCAACCTTCCTTTTCTTTCCACCTCGGAACTGAAACATTACTAGGAATCTCTCTAGAATTATGCTCCCAAATTATATATTTCTCACTCTCTCTCCAATGCTCTTCCTCTGGCTCGAATTCTACCCTCGTTGAATATTGTGCATTGGATAATTCATACTTCCTTGATCCATTATAATGGCTATGTCCATCCCATTGACTTGCTCTTATAATAACTCACTGGAGTGTCAAGGACAAAGATCTAATCATGATCAATGGATTAGATGATCTTAGATTTCATCAAATCACTTTCCTAGAACTATCTAGAGGAGAGGATCAAAGATGACAAAGAAGATGGTAGACTACAATTCACATGACTCTCCCTATAATTCAAATGAATAGCATGGTGATGTGTACTTCCCTCACATAGCAGATACATTGAAAATTATTAAGGGAAAGATAAGAAGTTGCAAAGCAGATAATGGTAGAATAATTCAGTCATGGGAAATACTTGTTAGTGCATATGAGAAACAAGCAGATGTCAATTAAGTAATCCTTCAAATTTTGTCACACTTGTAGAGGAAGGGACCAGTTAGTATCAGTCACAAACAGGAGGATAGAATTAATTGAGAATATGGTAGAAGGTCTCATGGTGGACACAACTCAAAGAGATATGTTATCATCATAGATGGAAGGTTCTTGGATACACCTGATAGAAAGGGTAGTGGATATGGGATTTACTCTATTTTGAGTTTTGACAGGTATCATGGTCATCATTTCTATCATCCTTATAGGAGGAGTGATAGGGGATATTTGCCAAATGATTTCAAGAAATCCAAGCCACCTACATTTGATGCATAAATGAATAAATCACATGATGTGGAAGCGTGGTTACTTGGGATGAACAAGTTCTTTCGGTTGCATGATTACTCAAAGAACATGAAGGCTAGAATACCTGCGTCCATTCCTAAAGGTAAAGAAAATATTTTGTACGAATATGTAAAGAATGTCAAAGGTATCAGTGAAGAGGAGTTGACTTGGAGTGAGTTTGAAAGACTTTTCAATAAGATGTATCTATCTAAAAGGTACTATGAATATACAGAAAATGAATTCTATGAGTTGAATATGGTATCTATGACTTATGAGGAGTACACTAGAAGGTTCTTATATTTATTTAGGTATGTTCCTTGTCTTATGGAAGAGAAATCAAAGATTCAAAGTTTCATCATTGGGTTTTTGGTAGCATTCAAAGACAAAATTGAGTTTGATGAGCCTAGATCACTAGAGGAAGCCATCAGAAAGATGAAGTGTTGTTATGAGCAATCGAAGCATAGGTATGAGACAAAGCAAGATTGGAAAGGCAATGAGAAGAATAAAGGGAAATGGGATAAGAAACAAATTATACTTCATGACACGTGTAACAAGGAGAATGCATCATTGCCTAAGAAGTGTAACGCATCCGATAGAGGACAGGGATTTTAGTCCGAGAAGTAGCATAAGGGTGATGGAAGAAAACATTTGCAGTGTTGGAATTGTGGCAAGGATCATCACAAGTGGGTTAATCCATAGAATAAGGGTAGTAGACCACATATTTACAATGCTTTGGAGTCACAGATATTGGGGGATGTTGGACGACCTATTCCATGGATTTATGCAACACTGGACAATAGCCATGTAGAAATTCCTTGTAGATTCAAACTATAGGTTGTAATATGCAAAAAAGATTGAATTGAATCTAGTCTACTCATCAACGGAAACAATAAATGATCGATGAAATCATGAAGCTTAAAAGAGAAAGAATTCCATCACACATAACACAATAATTTCCTCGGGAAAGACTCGACTAAAAACCCCTACTATCTATATATTGCATTAATTAGAAAATATGAGAATATTACAATGATTTTCTCAAGCCCGAACAACCTCTGCACTATCTCAATTTGTCTCACTGCTTCTTAGAAAAGCTAAAGCCAATACTTAGTGAATTATGTTGTCTGCCAAGCTCTTATTTCCTTGCCTAGATTCCTTGGTAACTAGCCCATATTTAATTGGGAAATTCCATAAATATGAGTTGCGCAATCCTCATAAGCCTTCCTCTAATTGCATGCACCACCTGTAAAATTTAGATGATTATTGTTATCATCAATAATTTGATCATCTATCCTAATTTACTATATGGATCAAAGTACACCATGTAAAACCAGTTTTACCACAGTAAAATTGCTTTCACTCTAAGAGATTACCTAATCAACCACCTTTATTAAGTAATTTATAGTTAAACTCATGCTAAATAATTAAATAAATCAATATTTATTTGATTTTCTTCTAGGAATAATTATTAAGCCATTGTTTTATTATTTTCCTTGTCAACTTTGAGCAATCATGAAAAATAAACAGATAAATCATTATTTTTCTTATTTTTCTCAAAGAATATCTAATTAATCATTAATTAATTATTATTCTTTGTTAAATTGACTAAATCCCTTAAGAATAATTAAATAAACCATTATTTGTTTATTATTCCTTAACTAATTCCTTGAGATAATAAATAAATCATTTATTTATTTATTATTTCTAAATAAAAGTTTAAATACTTTTTCCCTCCTCAACAAATATAATAAAATATTCAAAGTGGTTATTCCAAGAATGAGATCAATAATATTTTATTGTTGCTCATTATTCGAGGATAACTCAATATTTAGTTATAAATAGAAGGGTTTTCCATTAATTATTCACTTTTTATTATTTTCATTGTTGCACTCATTATTGTAACTCTAATTATTTTCATGGTCGAGCACCATATTTTTGTTGCGCTTATGCATTATAGAGGAGAGAGACTTTACAAGAATCTGAAGATGTTTGAGGATAGCCAAGAACTCATCCCATAGAGGTGGACTGGTAACATTTATCTATTCTCTTCACAGGTATTATTATAAAATTATTCTTTACATATCTGGTTTCCATTGGGTGTTTGGGGTTATTACTCTTTCTTTCACTATTTAACTATGATCATAGCATGGATCAGAATTTTGGTACGTTTTGCTTCTATCAATAGATATAGATCTACAATGTTTAATAGTCATTTCTATTCTTGATATTGTTTGTCATTCACAATATTAAGTGGGTTCTTTTTGTACATCATTGATAAGAAAACAATACAACAAATAGTTACCACCAAATAATTAATCATCTAGCCTAATTTACTAGATGGACCGAAGTACAGCATGTAAATCCAATTTTACCATAGTAAAATTGATTTCACTGTGAGAAGCTACCTAATAAACCACCTTTATTAGGTAATTTATAGTTAAACCCATGAAGAATAATTAAATAAATCACTATTTATTTGATTTTCTTCTAGGAATAATTAATTAAACCATTGTTTTATTATTATTCCTTGTCAAATTTTACCTAATCATGAAATATAAATAGATAAATCGTTATTTTTCTTATTTTTCTCTAAGAATAACTAATTAATAATTAATTAATTACTATTAGTTGTTAAATCTAACTAAAGGAATAATTAAATAAATATCTCTTAGGTCATGGTTACACATATGTTATGTCAACCATCACGTCTGTGGTGTTCTGCAAGATGTGCTTCCTCCATGAAGGGAAGAACATTACCATTGATCAATTGACTTACTATGAGCTGTTATTCATGAACTCCCCCGAGTCCATTATCTCATCCATGTCTAATAAATAGTCTTCAACTCTTTCTACAAGTCTCTCAGTTAGAGTTTATAAGGATTCCTCATTGTTAGGTGCCTTCCCTTGTCCTCCCCCTCCCATTTCAGAACCTACTTCAATGAGTGTTTGCATGTTACAAGCATCAATGGCTGCTCTTAAACAATATGGTACACTTGATCAACAACCAACTTCTCAACATCCATTTGTTGCTCTTCTAGCTGAACCCTCTTGATCCACTCCCCCAAGACCTCCTCCATTTGTAGGTTCCTCTCTTATGTTCCCATCAGGAACTGTTCCTCCAGGTCTCAACCATTGAGGACATATTCTGCCAGGACATTATCCTATCATCCAGATACATTTCTTATTCCCCCCTCTGGGAGTTTTTCTTGTATTTGTCATGGCTTCGCTAGTCCTTCCTAATAAGACTCTAGGGATCCCAGTATGGTACATCGATCCTCCAGTAAACATTCCTCCTAGTTAGACAAAACATATCACGCTTTGACCTAGTTCCACCAATACCCATGAACCCTACCACTACTTCAGTGCCATTTTAACCTCAACAGGAACCAACTCCTATTGCAAAAGCATCTAGCCATGGGGACAAAGACAAAATGAAAGATTCAGAGGACAAACCTCCCCAAGCTCCTCTAGCCCCTAAGACCCCAAAGATGACACCCACGTGTGCTTTTTGTTAAGTTGTTGACTACACCAACAATAATTGTCCTGAACTTCCTCAACTTAAACCGTTGGTTGACAAAGCATTCCCTAAGTCGAATATTCTGAAAGTCCATGTTAACCTACTGGTCCCACCTAATAAACTCAAAATGCTTCGCACAAACCAACCTTGTGTCTCGTCTGATCTTCATGGTCACCATTCCCATTGTTTCCCTCGTATCGATGAATTCCATGATTTCCTTGGGATGATTCATGAATACGAGGCTATGCATTGTAGAGCATGTACTCCTCTACAAGTGGATTCTGGTACCACTAGTCAAGCAGAAAAAGGAAACTCTAGTCCTACTATTGTATCCCCTCTCCTTGATGTTGAGATGACGAACAGCACAAGCCCCATCCTTTACCTATCATCATCCTTGAATTCCTCATGAGCAAACCTTTCTGAGCTTTCTACACATGTTTCTATTGAACCTCCAAATTAATCTAAGGTCTCAACATCAGTAGATCCTCCATCTACCAGTCTGTCGTCTACCTTCAAGATGGTGTGTATGTGAACCTTATTTCTTAGGTTGATGCACTAGGTCATGTCGCCGTGTCATGTAGTCATTCTTCCTCCCATCTGCCCATATCCTAGCCTCATGAGGACACCATGGAAGCTATGTCTACCCTTGATTACCCATACCCTTAAGTAAGGGGGAATTTCTTAAGAGGATTTTGAAGGCCATTTCCTTCTTAATTTTCCTCATGTGCTCTACCTCAAGAAATGTTGCTCACAACACATCCTTTTGATCTGCATGTCTTTATTTTTTCCATGTAGTTTAGGTAGATCGCATCATCTCATCTGATGTCTTTTTCACCTTTCAGATGGATCCATCATCCATGATGGTTGGCCTTCTATGATGACTAAGCTTCCCTCAGACATCCTAAAGTTTGAGGGTATTGCTAGAGAGGATCCTATAACCATGTTCATTCCATCCACATGTGGTGTTCATCTAACTCCATAACCGATGACTCCATTCGTCTTCGGCTCTTCTAATGAACGCTCATTGGAGATGCTACAATATGGTATGTAGACCAGCCCTCCACCTCTCATTCCATTTTTGTGACGATTTCTAAAGCATTCCTTTCATATTTCTAGTTACCCCTCCGATACAACAATGGTATGGAGCTATTGACTACATTTCGTCAGTCCTCCACCACTCACCTTTTTGACCATGTTTAAGAGTGGCATTGAGGGAGGAGTACATGCCATGCCCCACCTTCCAAAGATAATGTCTATCTAGATTGGTTTAGTAAGAGCCTTTTATCCCCCATCGAGAAATATGTCGCGTCCCATATTCCTCAGACCAAGGAAGAAGCCCTCCAAACTGCTTTGAGATATGATCTGATTTATGCACAATCCAATTATGTCTATACCATCATTCTAGACCTCCCTTGCCCTAGAAGTGCCAAGGTGTCAGGGGCATCTCACCCCACTGATGGTATTATTGGATCCCTTTCACACTATTTGTCATATTCTCAATAGAGTTATGGCTATCTGCAGGGGGGGACTAGTTCCTCTAACATTTATGCCCCGAATTCCTGCAATATGTTTTCAGGGCCCCAAACCATTTACCAAACTGTCTCTCCTTCTTATTCACAGCCTTGTGCTCCAGCCCCTCAAACATTAAGGCCACAACCTCCCATGCAACCTTATCCCTAGCAGTCACTTCCCCCTTAGGGACAAGTGTTTGCGTAGCAGAGTTCTACCGATCCCCAAAATTCAAAGAAAAGGAATAAGGGGAAGGGTAACAAGGAAAACCAGGGTTATCAAGGTAACTAACCTAGTAAACCCAAGGGGAACCACCTTAACACTAACAACCAACAATGGGACGACCAGCCCAAGTAGAACAAGCTTGCTTGTATGAATAAGTCTTGGGAATGTTGTGGCATACATGGACACATATACGCATGAGTTTCCTCTTTTAACCCAGATGTGCCAAATGTGGGAAGCTCAAGCAGCTTCTAGAGGTCAACAATTGCCTCAGAATCCTACGTCGTATTAACTAGTCATGCTCACAAATCCTTTCCTTCAGTAAGGATTTATTGTTACTCAATCCCAACTAGGTCAAGCAGCCCACCTCCCCCAATCTTCTGGTCTCGGTGGTTACTAGATCCTTATGATGAACTTTGATGAGGCTAACCCATCCAATATCAACCTACAATCTCAGTTGCACAAATATGACAAGCCCTCCACTTCGTCTACTACCGAGTCAAAATTCAAAGCCTCCTACGACATCAAATGGTTCTTTATAGTTCCCTCAACCCAATGTTGAGGCCATTCCTAGGACCCCAAAGGGACCATTATGCCATAATGCAGTTTCTAATAGAGTTTCCCATACATACAGTATAGTAGATGACTTGGCGCAATCACCTGCTACCATGTCAATGTTGGTGTTAAACACACATGGGGAGCAAGAAAGATATAAATGATAAAGCATGCAATTCGATTTTATTAACAATTTGATATACATTTATAGTACATTTGGTGACCGTTGGGATTCACATCCCAAGGTCCCTTGGACTGCTTTGTCCATTGATTTCAAGATACCAGTTAGAATCAGTAATGCCATCATCTCCCAATGCATTATTGATTAAATCACATACACCTGTGTGATGTTCGCTGATGTTTGGAAACAACTAAAGTCACCTGAGTTGTCCCCTTCCACCATCACATTGTGTGTTTGGGATGGACACTCCTCCTAGACCCTCGACATGTATTGCAACTGTCCATGTTGATATTGAAGTCATCGATGCCCCTTTGGATTACAACATACTCTTAGGTGATAATTACACATATTCTATGTCAACCATCATTTCCACTACGTTTCTAAAGATGTGCTTCCCCATGAAGGGAATATCATTACCATTGATCAGTTGAATTACTGCAAGCCGACATCCATGACCTCCCACGAGTTCATTATCTCATTGACGTTCGATAAACAGTCTTCAAATTATTCCACCAATGTCTCACCCAGAGTCTATAAAGATTCATCATTGTTAGGTGCCTTCCATGGTCCTCCCCCTCCCATTTCAGAACATACTTCCATCAGAGTTTGCATGTTATAAACATCATGGGATGGCCTTAAATAGTCTAGCGCACCTGATCAATAGCCAGCTCCTCCGCATATTGTTGTTTCTCTTCCAACTGAACCCTCTGGACCCACTCCCCTAGGACCTCGTCCATTGGTGGGTGCCTATCATATGTTCCTACCAAGAACCATTCCTTGATATCTCAACCATCAAGGAGCTATTCCACTGGGTTATTATCTTGTTGGCCGAATATCTTTCT
>APFE031717736.1:0-16772 GCA_000404065.3 Pinus taeda | reverse complement strand
ACAGCAAAGAGGATGAATGTGTAACTGTGAATTTATTTTAATGAAAGGAAATCTTTTATGGTGGTGCATTACTCTGTTCAGTGAATTTTTTTTTAAGGGTAAAGATCCTGGAGTAGAGCAAAGGAAACAGAGCATTGGCTCTGTGGTGTTTTGATGGTTTTGGTATTTCCCCATCCCATTGCAAGCAAAAATACCCAACAGTGGTATATACGTCATTAAGTGGATATACGTTCAATTTACAGATCATGAGTCACTCAATGATCATGAGTCACTCAATAGTGTGACTAAAAGAACTCCGGTTCAGTTTGTGATTGGTGGTCAGTTTGTAACCGTCCTAATAGGATGGATCGTCCTTTTTGTCGGATGGGTGACTTCTCGTATGCACGGTGATATTTCTAGCGGAGATTTTAAGAGGATGGGTATTGAAGATGCGCTGACTGATCTCACCGCATATTTCATACGCCTATTTGTTAGGGACAAAAGAATTCAGGAGAAGACAATTCGTGAAATGAAAAATCGTGGTATTATTTCATTATTATGCTATCTATGGCATTGGGTACAGAAACTCTTTCAAATTTTTTCAAAGCAGAATCTACTGGGTTGGCTCACCTCTACATGGCTTTGGGTACAGAAACTATTTGAAATTTTTTCAATGCGGAATCTAAGGCGTTGGTTCACCTCTACAAAATGGAGGCCGCGAACCAAAACACGTGTTATCGAATCTGTTTCAACAGCAGTGCGTGACGACGATCAATTTACCATGTACCAAGAGACTTTGGAGAAGTTACTAATTCCAGGAGAGAGTGCCGAGAGCGTGTGGAAAGCCAATCAATGGGGCTTCAGGAAAGTAAAAGGGTATATGGAGCAAGGCTCAGAGTGCAGTTCCAGTAAATTGACTGACTTACTAAGGCTCGAAACAGCGACCGGGGAAGGTGAAGCTGACAGAGCAAAGGCGAAGAATTTGCAGCAAGTTAACGGAAAGTCGTGGAAGAGGACAGCAGTCTCACTGATCCATTTTATGATCTACTTTTATGACGGCCGTGCTGATTCTGTTATTGAAGATGCTTCTGTTATTGAAGATGCTATGCAATGTTACATTCAAGCATGGGAATACATGAACTTTGTTGACGGTTTAAATGAGCAAGTCAAATCACTCGGTCGGCAAGCCGATGAACAGTTCGACAGTCTCCAGCACAGTTGGCATAATCGTACGCAGTCTGAGATGCTGGAGACGAAGATCAAACAGCCACTAAGAGACCAATTGGCAAGTCGTTCCAACGAGGAACCACGTAATCTGCAGAATTCTAGGGACATGACGGAAGTTGCAAAGTATTGCTTGTTGGAAACATGGAGAGTCATGGATATATCAGCTGCCGAAACTAATAAAATCCATCTGTTACGATGCGAATTGGCAAAGGTTTATTTTCTTTACATGAAAGAAGGCCTCAAGGAAGCAGTTATTCAAAAGTGCAGTAAATTGGCTGAAGAGGGCATGGAAGAAGAAATATTGGATGTGGCCTTTTTATCAGCTAAAGCACAGGGAGTACTGGATAAGGACAAAGTAATGAATGTAAATGTATGTGTTAATATCATTTATTTATTTTAATTTATCCATTTTTCAGGAAAAGTACATCTCTGGATATCTTTCATTGTATTTTAGAAGAATTATTTCATATATATATTACTATTTCTATCTTGTTAAGATTAGTTTTAAATTTAATTTATAGATATAATTGAACTCAATTACTTTATACATATTATTCTAAAGCTACTATAAATAATAAAAAATAAAGAAAACTTATTTTCCATTATGAATTTATTTTTATTTTTATATTAATTTAACCTATTCAAATTTATATTACAATTACGTGGATTTATTTTGTTTATTCTACAGGTTGCCGAACAAAACGACATAGAGAACCCAGCTATTCCAACTGTAAATGAAGAGGTAAGTAGGATAGAGTAACTGTCAGTGATCAGCTTCTATCTGTTACGTCAATTAATACAGCCAAGTGCGTAAATGTTGCTAATCACAGTATATCAATGTTCTAAATATATTTTCTGCTTCACCAAGCTTGATGTCTACCCTCTACACTAAATTCATTGCCTTCAATATATTTTCTTCAGCATTAGTTTTGATGTCTGCCCTCTCTATTAAAATCATTTTAAAAATTAGCATATATTACAGTGTATTTATTTATTTTAAGTGAGATAAAAAAGTATCTCGAAAATTTCGATCAAATTATCAGCTTTTTAATATTCCAACATAATGCATATCACTTTTATAACTTATAACTTACAATGGGTTTTCAAATAGAAGTTATAATTTTTTTGCCACCTTATTTGATTACAATGGTGTATGTTATGACATTTTTGTAAAAGTGATAGAATTTCTAGATAAAATAAGGAAGAAGACACTTTTAGCAAAGAATCCATAAAATTTTGAAAAAAAAAAAGGGTAAAAAGAGCTAAAGAAGAAAAGATTTATGCTTTGTACAAACTGCAATTCATACTCAAAACAAAGGAATCCAATGGTACATTGATAGTCAATTTTCAAGCCACTTGACAAGAGAAAGTATTTCACTTTGGAAAAAGTTCATGAAGGTAGTATGATATCTGGAAATAATGCTACCACAAGGATAACTTGAAAAGGTACTCTTAGTCTCAATAATGGAAAAAGTTCATGAAGGTAGTGTGATATTTGGAAATAATGCAGTATTTGGAAATAATGTTACCGCAAGGATAACTTGAAAAGGTACTCTTAGTCTGAATAATGGAAAGACTAAAACAACAATATCATATATGTTGAAGGTTTGAATCATAATTTTTTTCATGTAAGTAAAATGTGTGATCAAGGACACATTCTCACATTTTATTGTCAAGGTTGTGAGATAAGGAAGTCATGCATAGGAAAATTAGTTGTATATACAAATAAAAAATAAAATAGTGTATATATTCTCAATGAGACAAAGGGAGAAAAATGTTGTATGGTACTACTATATTAAAGCTAGTTATGACATATAAGAATGGGCCATATGAATTTTGATACTTGAGTGAAAATCAACACCAAAGAAGAAGTGAGAGACATGCTAAAGATTACAAAACCTTCAAACACTAATTACAGGTAGTGTTAGCATGGGAAGTAGATAAGAACAAGCTTTAAGAGAAATGAGTACTCAATAAAGAAGCCACTAGAAATTGTTCATACAAATATTTGTGGGCCTTCAAGGACACAAAGTATTCAAGGTGAAAATTACTTCATGTTTCTCATTGATGATTACTCAAGGATGACATGGGTTGCCTTCCTCAACAAAAACTAGATGCATTTGAGAAGTTTAAAGCTTTCAAATTCTTATTTGAAAATGAAACTGGTTAAAAATCAAGTTCTTGAGATGAAATCAAGGAGGTGAATTTATCTCAAATGAATTTGAAGAGTTTTGTGAGTCTTGTGGAATAAAAATACATTCTTTTAGTTACAAGAACTACACAATAGAATAGACTGGCTGAAAGAAAGAACATAAACATACAAGAGATGGATAGAACAATGTTGGATGGATCAAAGCTATCAAACATGTTTTGGAGAGAAACGGTTAGGACCATAGTCTACATTTTGAATAGAGGGTAAATAAAATTCAACAACAACAAAACACCTTATGAACTATGGAAGGATATATTATTAGCAGTCAAATACTTCAAAGCTTTCGGGAGAAAGTGCTACATAAAGAGAGATGGCGAGGATTTAGGAAATTTTAACTCTAGAGTTGATGAACGCATCTTTCTTGGTTATTCATCAAGAGGTAAGGCTTATAGATGTTACGACAAAGCATTGTAAAAATTGTAGAAAGTACAAATGTTAAAATAGATGAAGCAATTCCTTAAAATGATAAATCACAAACAAATAAACATTCATAAAAGATGAGTTGCAAGGAAGAAGAAAAAGAAGAAGAAGAAACAAAACATCAAGATACAAAGACAACATCAAGATTCATCCATAAGAATCAATAAGGATAATCTAATTATTGGTGATTAAGATACATGAGTGTGGCCTAGACAAAGATTAGAAAGTAGATCATAACATGCACATTTCTCCTTTCTATCTAAAATTGAGACTAAGAATTTGGTAGAAGCTAGTGAAGACAAGAAATGGTTTGATGATATGAAAGAAGAGTTAAATTAAATTGAGAAGAGTGAGACATGGGAAATTGTTTCAAGACCAAAAAATAAAAATGTGACTGACGTCACATGGTTTGTTTTTAGAAACAAGTTGAATGAAGATGGTCAAGTAATAAGAAATAAAGCAAGTTTTGTTTGAAAAAACTATGCTCAAGTTGAAGGTATTGATTTTGAAGAAATATTTTCCCCCATTGAAATACTATAACCTATTAAAAAAAGTTTGCCACTTACAAGTTTCAAGAACTTCAGATTCTATCAAATAGATGTCAAGTTGGCCTTTCTCAATGGAAATCTAGAGGAAGAAGTATACACTAAACAATGAGAAGGGTTCCTATTATCAAAAAATAAGGATCATGTATGAAAATTGAAGAAAGCACTTTGTAGGCTAAAGCAAGCTTCAAGAGCCTAGTGCTTAAGACTTAACAAATATCTATAACAACAAGGATTCAAAAGAGGAATTACTAAAAATAATATGTACATCAAGAAAGAAGGAGAAAATCAATTGATTATCATGGTATATGTAGATGATATTATTTTTGGAGAGGGTATGAAAAAAACGTGCAAAGAGTTAGTAATGCAAAAGGAATTTGAGATCTCTATGCTTAGTGAACAATTATTTTTTCTTACTTTAGAGATTTATCAATCTAGCAAAGGCATATTCATTTAACAAACCAAGTACATCAAGGAATATTGTGCATTGGTCAGCACACCCATGGTCATAGGTTGTAAATTGAGTAAATATGATGAATCTTGAGAAGAAAATAAAACATTGCACAAGTTAATGATTGGAAGCATACTATGTGACAACATCAAGGCTATACACTATGCAACTAGTAGGATTGGTTGCATAGTCTCAAGCTGCATCAAAATAAGCTCTATTGCAAGTAGTGAAAAGAAGATTCCTATCTGAAGGGAACCTTTGAATTTGGCTTGTGGTACTAAAGAGGTGAATATTTTACTCTAATAGAATATATGGATGCAGATTGGGTAGGGAGTGCTAGATGATAGGGAACATACAAGTGGAGGAGCATTCTTTCTGGGCGAAAATCTAATGTCTCGATTGGTCAAGAAATAATCTTCAGTTTCTTGATCCAAAAGAGAGGCCAAGTATATATCATTAGCATCATGTTGCACATAAGTTCTTTTGATGAAGCAAACACTGAGAGATATTAAGGTAGAGTATGATCATCCAATTTCAACACTTTGTGACAACAAAAGCACAATAAATATTTCAAAAAATCACGTTATGCACTTGATAAGAGAGTACATTGTAATCAATTATCACTTCTTAAAAGAACAAGTAGTAGAACAAAATTTCAAGTTGAAACATATTGCCACCACAATGACAATGAAAAGTGTCTTCACTAGTGTGGGCTCAGATGAAGTTGAGTCTTCCTTCGATTTTGTGTACTTAACAATTGATTTCAAAAATTGGTGCAACCTAGGGTACTATTTTGTCAATTTCACCAAAGCTACTATTGTATTATACAAATATTTCCATAATAAAATGTGGAAGGGTTCAAATCAAAAATGGTTTGTGAGATAATCTATGCACGCTTGTAGGGACTGGAGGTCTTAAACGAATAATTAAGATTAGATAAGTAGACTTGTGGGATGCATCTCTGCAATCTAAATCCTATTAATGAAAAAGAAATGATGTTAATGATTTGCACTAGTTATGTTTTTGTCTTCCGAATGAGTATTATGGGCTATGCGAGGCTGTCTAAGAAATGAAATGATAAATTTGGTTTTAATGGCTATATAGCCTTCATATTCTTGCTTTTGGATCCTTATCTTCTCCTATCATCTATTTTTAAGAGAATGGGATTGTTAGATTTTAGTCTTGGTATTGGTTAATATTTCATCATTTCTATAGGCCTTATCTTATATGAAGTTAAGACTGAGAAGATATGGAGGATGACTCCTCAACCCTGTGGAAAACTAGGATGGTTTGTTTTGGTATGAAAGGTCCTTTGCGAGTCTTAACAAGTGAGTTTGGTTAGGACTGGTTAGATCAAAAAATCTTTGAGTTAAATGTTTGTGGTAATTAGAAGGTCATTGTTGGTGTGGAATTAGGTGTAAGAGTAGAAGCCTTCATTTCAAAGAGGAGACTCAAAATAAGTATTTCTATCAAAATGGCTAAAATAAAGTACTATATAGTTCACTAAGGAACTCTTGAATTCACGAAGGAACTCTTGAATGGTGGAAGCCTCTTAAAGGGTTTGAAGTTTCCAGTAAGTGAAAGTGTTTGTCCATTTACGAGGCCAACTAGAGGTTTAAAAATCCATGATGTACACCTAATTGGATTGTTGATTAGTTGTAAGAATACACTAGATTGAGAGAGAAGGCATGGAGGGTTTAGAGGAGGAAAATTATATACAATGAATTCTTTGAATTCATTTGAGAATTGATCGATTTATGCTTGAAATATGAAGTATATGCGTACCCCCATGGCTGGTGAAGGTCTCTATAGTTTCAAGAAGTATCTATTAGGTAAACTTGACTTGGGGAAAGAGTCAATGTTGACTAGGTCAACAATAGTGGTTTTGGGTCCATGGGTTTTTGGTTTCCCATGGTTTTGTTCCCATGGATTTATGTGATGAAGCCTTTAAAAGGCTAGGTGAAGACTCTATTGTGATGGGATAGGGGATGCCAATAGTGAAGGCTCACTTGGCTGGTTTGGCTAGGGTTCTGTCCAAGGCATAAAATGGAATTATGCTAGCTGGGTTTCTCCCTAGAGTTGGGGTTTTCCTAGGGTAAACATGATGTTATGATTGCGCATTTGATTTTTCTAGTTGCGTTAATGTTTATCTTAGTAAATTTGGTTTTCTCTCTGGTTAATTTTTAATATGGTATCAGATTTGAGTGCGGCTTTAGGGGGACACCTCTATTGCCAAGGGTTATTTTTTCCTAGTGAAAAATGTGAAGAATTGTGCCTGTGTGTGACCAATGCATAAAGGATACTTGGAAAACCATTTTTTGAAGAGATTTGTGTAGAGTATAGAGTGGAAAGTTATAGTTGAAGAAATTCGAAGGAACCTACCTCACTATGGAACATAGAGGAGAGGATCCATGTGCAGGCTGTGTAAAGTGCATGATTACTTAGAAATAATTCAAAGATGTAAAATTTTCATATCCCTATGGCAGGTATAAGACTTTCCAAAACATCTACCGCTGGCTAGAAGAACTTCACATGTACTTGATGTGGGAATTATCAAAATTCTCATTGGAAGCAAGTGCAATCTAATGAAGGCAAGATAGTTTCTTGTAGAGGACAAAGCTCGATGTGGTTGAGACATTTATAAACACAACTAGAATGGGCCATTTGACTTACAGTATTCGAGTCAACTATGGTGGCCATGAGTGAATGAAATTATTAGCAATGAGATAAATGGGCTCATCAATATGGTTGTAGGAGAAATTAATGTGAGAAATGCATTAGTCGATAGTAGTGTAGGGGATCAGGTGAAGGTACAACTAGGGATAGGGTCACATGAGGAGAGTCATAGTGAAAAGGAATCATGGAACCTTCTTAGCTATTCTATGATAAACTACTATGGGAGTCTCATTAGAACGATTGTTGCAAAGGATCCTACCAATCACACCATCAGGATTTTATACCTTAAGGAGTGGAGTTTATACTCCAAGGAGAGAGTGATATTGTCGGGAATTATATGTTGCAGTTACAATTTTTCACACTTATTGGGAGCATGTGCTCCAATGCCCAACAATAATTGGCGAAGATCACAACGATGTTATAGAAGCTTGAGAATTCCTAGCATAGGACATCGTGAGTAGTGTAATGAAGAGATTATGGAACAATGTTGTATCAATTACAAAATACAACATGTGATAGAGATCGAGGGCTTGTATGTTTTATGCCATAGGAAATCATGTTTGAGAGCCATGGAAATATATGTCAAGGATGCTCGCAAAGGGTTTGGAAAAATGTTTCAATGAGATGATAGTTTTATTGGTGCGATGTAGCCATGAAAATTATCTCTAAATAGAAGAGTATGAGGCTGGAAGCATGTTAAGGTGAGAGGATTGTAACATAAATGTTGGATGAATAAAAAAATTGTCATAATGGAGTCAAATTTTCAAATTGCATGAAGGCATACTATTGTAAGACCTCGTAAGGCATGCATAACCCTGGGAAATTTCTAGTAAAATCTAGTGTTAGAACTAGGTGATAAGGAGCACGATAACTTGGGTATAGACTTTGAAGGGGACAAGGGATAGAGTGCACGAGGCTAACTCACTTGGATGATTTGGTTGGATTTGGTCAAGGGAAATCCCAAGTTAAGGTTTAAGGGGGAATTGTTAGGTAAAATTGACTCAAGGAAAGAGTCAATGTTGATTAGGTCAACAGTAGTGGTTTTGAGCCCATGGTTTTTTGGTTTCCCATGGTTTTGTGCCCATGGATTCATGAGTGAAGCCTTTAGAAGTCTAGGTGAGGACTCTATTGTAATGGACCAAGGGATGTGAGTGGTGAAGGATCACTTGGCTGACTTGGCCAATGGTTTTGCCAACAAATCTAATGGAATTCCCTTAGCTGGGATTTTCCCAGTGTTCAGGTTTTCCCAGGGTAAACATGGTGTTATGTTTGCATGTTTGAGTTTTGTTGCTATGTTAATGTTTTTCTCAGTAAATTTGGTTTTATCCTCAGTTAATTTTTAATAGTATCTTGGGTAGCTTATATTCTTGTCAAATTCCCTTCTAGTCTATAGACATAAGCTAAGACTTTGACCCTACCTTTCTAACCTACTTTCCTTGGAAAAAATTTCGGGACTAATCATCGAAGGTTTCAAACCTTGGAATATGCTTGGAAGATTTATTAAAAGCATAGAAATTTGGGGATTGCCTTGAAAATTTAAGGATTAACTCATTAAATTTATAGAGTTATGTAGCAGATGTTTGGAAATTCAAGGATTGACCAATTGCATTTCTAGATCTGTATGGAACAAGTTTGTAAATTTGGGGAACAAAGTCATTGGATTCATCCCTTAGTCAAATGGATGACACGGGGGCCATGACTTGGAGCTAGTTGGAGGGAGTTTCAAGTTATCAAGTTATTATTATCAAGACATTTGGATATTGTGCCCTATCGGTTAGAAATTTCACTACCTAGAATCCCTGATATTAATAGAACCCACATTGTTGAACAATTAATAGAGATTGGAAGATTTTGGGACTGGTCAAGTGATGGATCAAGACATTGGGTATTTGGTGTTAGTTAAACCCCAAGAAACAATTGACATGAAACCACTGACACTAACAGAATATGACATATATGTCAATTAAAATAGACCAAATGTTTGGGGGATGAAAATTAATAGATATCAACAATCAAGCATCAGGCATATGGTGGTCATGTATCAAGAGAGCAAAACTCTGGTAGGTTAGGGTTTACTCTCTATATATAATAATCCTAATACAAATTCTATGTGAAAAATATGGTGATATTGAATTTCCATGAGGCATGCCATGTGGCAAGTAATGTGGTAAACTGACATGGGATAATATTTCCATGTCTCGGCCATGTGGCAACTGACTTAGTGAGAATACATGGTATGGCATGGATTAGATTGCACAACAGGAGGCCAAGTGATAGGAAATGGCTAGAGGTGACATGGGTGAATTTTTTTTAGATATTAGGATGTTGTTCCATTTAGTATCAAGTGTGAGGAGGTTGAGCATTGGTAGTTCAAAACTCTGATATCAGGCTTTCCTCCTGACAATTTCGAAGCCTAATAAGACCCTGGTGTGGTAGATGTTCATGTGGTGAGTCAAAGTACACCCAAGGGGTTTCCATGTGTTAGCTATGTGGTCGGGGATGTTGTGAGGTGACATGTCATTATGATGTGGCACCAAGGAAGATGCGTGATGATGTGGCATGTTTTTGTCTTGGAAGGCATTGAAACAGATGAACAAGTGGATCTTGAAGAAGAACTCATTGTGCCCTATTTGAAATAAAGAATATTAAGAAAACAAATTTGAAACAAAAGGAGTATCTATAGAAATATAAAGAGGAGTGTCATGATGCAAGATCAAAGATGTCATAAATCCTTGAAGAAAGATAATAGGGTATTATTAGCCTAAAGGTTCAACTACAAGAGGAAAAAATATAGAAGAATCTTATGAGAGTCTAGTTGAAGGAAAAAGAAAAGAATTGCAAGAAGCTAGAAGATAAAATTGTTTCCTTAAGAAAGGAAATAGATAAGTCAACTGCTTAGTTGAATAGAGGCTTAAAGTTTGAAAAGAATACTAACACATTAGATGAAATCGTCAGTTGTCAAAAGTCACCATTCATTAAGATTTATCTTGTCTATGGTATGAATAAGAAGAATCCTAAAGAAAATTCAAATTATTTGGATAGAAAGCCACCAAAGAAACTAAATGAATGAAAATATAAAAGCTATATTTATGTGCTCAAAATATCCATCTAAAATGAAGGAAACATGAATAAATAAAACGAATTTCTACATAAACTTGACCTTTCTCACAATGACAACATTGAAGAATTCATAAGATATTTTCCATCAAGGTGGTTTTCACAACTCGATACTAAAACTCCTTTATTGGTTAATGATTTTCCTGCAATCAATTTGGTCATAAAGCAATATATTGTAGAGCACATGCAAGAAATACTAACGCATGGAACAAAAATAGAAGTACTAATGGGTTTTCAAATAGAAGCTATAATTTTTTTGCCACCTTATTTGATTACAATGTTGTATGTTATGAGTGCAACAACAGTGTCACGTAACACATTTTTGTAGAAGTGGTATTAAAGAATCTACTAGACAAAACAAGGAAGAAGACACCCTTACCAAAGAATACACAAAATTTTGGAGAGAAAGGGGTAGGAAGAGCTAAAGGAGGAGACATTTATGCTTGTACAAACTGCACTTCATACCCAAAAAAAGGAATCCAATGGTACAATGATAGTGGATTTTCAAGCTGTGTGATAGGTCGCCAGAGAATTTTTTTCACTTTGGAAAAATTTCATGAAGGTAGTGTGATATTTGTAAATAATTCTACTGCAAGGATAACTTGAAAAGGTACTCGTAGTCTCAATAATGGAAAGCCAAAAACAACAATGTCATATATGTTGAAGGTTTGAATCATAATTATTTTCATGTAAGTAAAATGTGTGATCAAGGACACATTCATTTTATTATCATGGTTGTGAGATAAGGAAGGCATGCATAGGAAAATTAGTTGAATATGCAAATAAAAAATAAAATAGTGTATATATCCTTATTGAGATAAAGGGAGAAAAATGTTATATGGTACTACTATATTAAAGCTAGTTATGAAATATAAGAATGGGCCATATGAACTTTGATACTCAAATGAAAATCAACACCAAAGAAGAAGTGAGAGACATGCTAAAGATTACAAAACCTTCAAACACTATTTGTGGGTAGTGTTAGCATGGGAAGTAGATAAGGACAAGCTTTAAGAGAAATGAGTACTCAATAATGAATCCACTGGAAGATGTTCATATAAATCTTTGTGGGCCTTCAAGAACACAAAGTCTACAAGGTGAAAATTACTTCATGTTTCTCATTGATGATTACTCAAGGATGACATGGGTTGCCTTCCTCAACATAAATTAGACGCATTTGAGAAGTTTAAAGCTTTCAAATTCTTATTTGAAAATAAAACTGATTTAAAAATCAAGTACTTGAGATGAAATCAAGGAGGTGAATTTATCTCAAATGAATTTGAAGAGTCTTGTGAGTCTCGTGGAATAAAAAGAAATTCTTTTAGTTACAAGAACTACACAATAGAATAGAGTGGCAGAAAGGACAAACATAAACATAAAAGCTGGATGGATCAAAGATATCAAATATGTTTTGGAGAGAAGCGGTTAGGACCATAGTCTACGTTTTGAATAGAGGGTAAATCAAATTCAAAAACAACAAAACACCTTATGAACTATAGAAGGATAGACTAGTAGCAGTCAAATACTTCAAAGCTTTTGGGAGAAAGTGCTACATAAAGAGAGATGATGAGGATTTAGGAAATTTTAACTCTAGAGTTGGTGAAGGTATGTTTCTTGGTTATTCATCAAGATTGAAGGCTTATAGATGTTACAACAAATCATTACAAAAATTGTAGAAAGTACAAATGTTTAAATGGATGAAGCAATTCCTTAAAATGAGAAATCACAAGCAAATAAACATTCATAAAAGTCGAGTTGCAAGGAAGAAGAAGAAGAAGAAGAAGAAGAAGAAGAAAAACATCAAGATACAAAGACAACATCAATATTCATCCAGAAGAATCATTAAGGAAAATCTAATTATTGGTGATTAAGATACATGAATCCGGAATAGACAAAGATTAGCAAATTGATCATAACATGTACATTTCTCCTTTCTATCTAAAATTGAGACTAAGAATTTCATAGAAGTTAGTGAAGACAAGCAATGGTTTGATTATATGGAGAAGAGCTAAATTAAATTGAGAAGAGTGAGACATGGGAAATTGTTTCAAGACCAAAAAATAAAAAAGTGATTGACACCATGTGGTTTATTTTTAGAAACAATTTGAATGAAGATGGTCAAGTAATAAGAAATAAAGCAAGTTTAGTTTGAAAAGACTATGCTCAAGTTGAAGGTATTGATTTTGAAGAAATATTTGCCCCCATTGAAAGACTATAACCTATTAAATTATTTTTGGCACTTACAAGTTTCAAGAACTTCAGATTCTATCAAATAGATGTCAAATCGTCCTTTCTCAATGGAAATCTAGAGGAATAAGTATACATTGAACAATGAGAATTGTTCTTATTATAAAAAAATAAGGATCATGCATGCAAATTGAAGAAAGCACTTTATGGGCTAAACAAAGCTGCCAGAGCCTAGTGTTTAAGACTTAACAAATATCTAAACAATAACGCTTCAAAAGAGGAATTACTAAAAATAATCTCTACATCAAGAAAGAAGGAGAAAATCAATTGATTATCGTGGTATATGTAGATGATATTATTTTTGGAGAGGGTATGAAAAAACGTGCAAAAGAGTTAGTAATGGAAATGCAAAAGGAATTTGAGATCTCTATTCTGGGTGAACAATTATTTCTTCTTGGTTTAGAGGTTTCTCAATCCAACAAAGGGCTATTCATTTAACAAACCAAGTACATCAAGGAATATTGTGCATTGGTCAGCACACCCATGGTCATAGGTTGTAAATTGAGTAAATATGATGAATCTTGAGAAGAAAATAAAACATTGTACAAGTTAATGATTGGAAGCCTACTATGTGACAACATCAAGGCCATAAATTATGAAACTAGTAGGATTGGTTACATAGTCTCAAGCTGCATCAAAATAAACTCTACTGCAAGTAGTGAAAAGAAGATTCCTATCTAAAGGGAACCCTTGAATTTGGCTTGTGGTACTCAAGAGGTGAATATTTTACTCTAGTAGCATATATGGATGCATATTGGGTAGGGAGTGCTAGATGATAGGAAACGCACAAGTGGAGGAGCATTCTTTTTGGGCAACAATTTAGTGTCTCGATTGGTCAAGAAACAATCTTCAGTTTCTTTATCCAAAACAGAGGCCAAGTATATATCATTAGAATCATGTTGCACACAAGTTCTTTTGATGGAGAAAACACTGAGAGATATTAATGTAGAATATGATCATCCAATTTCAATACTTTGTGACAACAAAAGCGCAATAAATATTTCAAAAAATCACGTTATGCACTTGAAAAGAGAGTACATTCTAATCAAGTATCACTTCTTAAGAGAACAAGTAGCAGAACAAAATGTCAAGTTGAAATATATTTCCACCACAGACTAGATTGAAGATAGTTTCACAAGACCTCTTCCCAAAGAGACATTTGAAAATTTGAGACAACAATGGGAGTAATATTTATCTCATCACTAAGTGATTAAGGAGAAGCACAAGTTCAGGGAAAGCCTCGGTGGATTATGTGTTTCATTGTGGGATTGCCATCAATGACGAAGGGGGAGATGATTGAAACAACTTTCTCATTGATGTAAAAGGGATTATATTATTGATAGTATATATAAGTATCCAAGTATATTAAAAAATGTGTTCTTTTGAAAAAGGAGGAGTCAAAAAGTGAAATAGTGGTTTCAAACCCATGGTATATGAAGCTCATGGCATTTGGAAAAATGAAATAGAAAAGGGAATTAATTATTTAATTATTGAATTGATGTCACTTTTTGAATTAACATGTCTTTTAATGAAGGGTCATGATATCATGTAAAATGATTAAGCTTTGGAATGAAAATGTATGTGAATGAAAATGCAGTTTGTGGAGTCAACAAGTCATCTTGTCATTTTCTCTATAAGTATTTCCTGGACTGCTTCAAATAGTAAAATATTGGGCATGTTTAAGAGAGTTAAGGGGAACGTATGGTTAAAATTTTAGATTTTGGTTTGCTATGATTTTGGAAATATATGTTGTGGAAGTGAGCCTTTGTGATTGGTCTAAAAATCTGCCTCAAATGAGCCATCTTAGGATTTTTGCTATAACTTGTTTTCTACAATGTTTCAGACCATCAAATTTTTAGGAGATAGAGGTGACATATCTCAATACATGTGGTAAATGTTTTGGGAATTGGTTTGTATTATTTTATGAGATATTCTCTTTGGAAGTTAGGGTTCATGAATGTTCCTAATATTAGTTTTAAATAGGGCAAGTTGGAATTTTCACTATAACATTTTTTTTTTGGATGTTTCAAACCAAGAAATTTTGAGGAGACAGGGGAAATATCTTTAAGTACATGTTTTAGGCATTGTTTCATTACACTTTATGAGATATTACCTACGGAAGTTTGGGTTCTTTATTGCTCCTTAAATCAGTTTCCAATATGCTTGGAATTTTTTTTATAACTTATTTTTTGGGACTCTCCATATTGTAAAACTTTTAGAGGTCTAAGGAGGCATACATAAGTGCCTTAGGTAAAAGTTTCAGAATCATTTTTGAAAAATCGAATATGTGGCATGTTGTAAAAGTTCATTGTTGGGATGATACTAAAAGAAAGAAGCTTTGGGAGACTTGTCATAAATTTCATTCGTAGATTCAAATTTTAGTTGGACTTTATGAAATTCGAAGTAGTGAGAAAACTTAGTGAAGATGGAAAGAACAAAAAAGCTTGGTGAAGGTAGAAGCAAAAAGTAAACCATGTGAAGGAAAAAATAGCAGACATACTCAGTGAAGTATAAGTGTGTGCTCAACACATAAGCTTTACAACCATTTTTTTTTAAATTTGAAAAAATACCAAGATAACTTGATAATACTTATTTAGGAATTTTACAATAGAATGCACCTAATGATGATTTATTTACAAGATAAAAAGCGATAGAAACTTTTTCTACCCACAAATCTTGTTACAAATTGGCTTTACTTAACATGCTCCTTGCTCTTTCTAGAGGAGCCTCATTTATGTGTTTTACATACTAAAGAAAACTTCTTTTCCATTATGAATTTATTTTTAATTTTATAAAATTTTATATTAATTTAACCTATTCAAATTTATATTAGATTTACGTGGATTTATTTCCTAACTTAAACAATACCAATAAAATGATTTAACTGATGAGAAAGATTAGAATATATAACCTTTTTATTTTGTTTTTTCGACAGGTTGGCGAAGGCAACGCCCAAGCTGAACTCCGGCCGAGGATTCCAGTGGTAAGTAAGATAGAGTCATACTTATTTAGGAATTTTACAATAGAATGCACCTAATGGTGATTTATTTACGAGATAAAAAGCGATAGAAACTATTTCTACCCGCAAATCTTGTTACAAATTGGCTTTACTTAACATGCTTCTTGCTTTTTCTAGAGGAGCCTCATTTATGTGTTTTACATACTAAAGAAAACTTCTTTTCCATTATGAATTTATTTTTAATTTTATAAAATTTTATATTAATTTAACCTATTCAAATTTATATTACATTTACGTGGATTTATTTTCTAACTTAAACAATACCAATAAAATGATTTAACTGATGAGAAAGATTAGAATATATAACCTTTTTATTTTGTTTATTCGACAGGTTGGCAAAAATAATTCTACAAGTTACACTTACAATTCTGTAGGTGCAGTGGTAAGTAAGATAGAGTAACTGTCACTGATCAGCTTCTATATGTTGCTAATTACAGTAGATCAATGTTCTAAATATATTTTGTGCTTCATCAAGCTTGATGTCTACTCTCTCCACTAAATTCATTGCCTTCAATATATTTTCTTCAGCATTAGTCTTATGTCTGCTCTCTCTATTAAAATCATTTAAAAAATTAGCATATATTACAGGGTATTTATTTTAAGTGATAGATAAAAAATGTATTTCCACAATTTTGATCAAATTATCAGCGTTTTAATATTCCAACATAATGCATATCACTTTTATAACTTATAATGGGTTTTCAAATAAAAGTTATAATATTTTTTGCCACCTTATTTGATTACAATGTTGTATGTTATGAGTGCAACAACATTGTTACATAACACATTGAGGGCACGGAAGAAGAAATATTGCATATGACCAAGGAGTACTGGATATGGTACAAATTAATTAATGTAAATTTATAGGTTAATATCAGT
>APFE031717729.1:0-10388 GCA_000404065.3 Pinus taeda | reverse complement strand
TTTGGTAGTTTCTCCCTCCTGTTACTTCTTGGGAAGGCCTAGTAGGATAGGCTTACCAAGTTGGCTTCTACAACATTATCACCAACCCCGCCAAGTTGATCAAGAACTTGTGTGAACTTACTTAGATACTGTAGAATAGTGTCATTCTTCGACATCTTAATATTTCGAAGTTTCTCCTTGATTTTCATCTTCCTATGTTCACTACTATTCTCAAAACAATTATGTCAGTGCTTTCCACATTGCGAAAGGAGTTTCTCTCTTGCGGAGTTTTTTGAGACAATGTGATCCTATATTCCTTCCATACTCTCATCGTCTTGGCTACATATTTCTTCCACTAAGCAAGGTTTTGTGCATAATATGCTTATGGTTTTGCAACATATATCTTGATGTATTCCAACAATCCATTATCATCCAATACCGCCTCCATGTGATCCTTCCATGCAATGAAATTAGAGCTTCCTTCCAAGGAATACTCTATCCTCAACCCCTTGAAGGTCATCTTCCCAACTCTATACAGATCTTGCTGCACTGAATTGCAAATTCGATTCTCCTGAGAAACAACTTTGAAATACTTTCTCTAATGTGAATACTACTCCGATACCATGTAGAAATTATGGTGTAGAATTGAAATTGCTCATGAAATTTTGATCTAAATCACAAGACGCAATCCTACTCTACTCCTCTATGGAATAATTCACAATTTAGAACCGTAATAAAAAAAGTGCAATAAGAAATAACACATATGCTCGCACTATTTTTGTAGGGGAAAGAAACTATTAAAAACCGCTTATGATTGCTTGCATTAATATGATGAATAGAGATGAATTACAATTACTTGCTCGCTCTTAGCATAACCTACAAGGGAATAGACTATCTCTCTGCTCATTGAGAAGCTATGACCCAGACTTAGTCAATAGTCAATTTTTTTCTATGCTTGAGGCCGTATTTCCTTACGCAATTCCTTAAGAAATTAGAACCCTATTATTTAGGAAATTAATCAAATTGATTTTGTAATTCCCAAGGATGATCATCTAATTTATGCAACATTTTTACTCTCAAATGCAACACTTGTACACTCAAAACTAGTCTATAGCTGATGTTACACTGCCTTGGAATCTCCACCACGGCTGGGGAACTCGAATTCTCTACATGCACTAGCTATTTTGTGTTGATTGATAAATCAATTGGATGATTATTGAGTTTGACTAAAGTCCCACTTCACAATTAACCCTCCACTAGTTCCTCCAATAGTTGGAACTAGTTTGACTAAAAACAACTTGAAATAACTGACCTTGATTGCTAGAAATTAGCAATCACACATGCTTAACTAAACTTTAACCCCTCTAATCCAAATTTACTGAGCGAAATGAGTGACAAGAGCCATGTCACCTCAGTTAACTTCATCCAAGTTGTCTGATAATGTGGAAATTCCATTTTTCTCAATTTAATCAAGGCAAAGTCAAATTGAGAATTTCTTGCTGCATTTTTCAACATGTTAATAATTATAACCAATATACAAAGTCTAAAAACACAAGAAATCAATTTATATTATGCAAGGCATAATTAAAATATGAAAAATAATAGTGATAACATATAATAAAGTTAGCATATGAACATGCACTAAAGTTAACATGCAAAAGTAGAGAATTAACAAAATGAAAAACTCTAAACTAAGTAATGATTATTTTTAACATAAACTAGTTGATTGAGAGATATTCCAGATGAGACCCCAAATGTTGTAATGTCATATCCTAACTAAGATTTTCCTCAAATGTGTGAGGAGTCTCTTGTCATCATAAGATCACTGTTAAAGTCATTTGAAGAAATTCTATGGTGCCTTAAGTTTGAATTTTTTTTGGCAATAAGTATTACATTTTTTATGAACCTTTTTTATTAATATTTATAGATGCGGTCCCCAAAAAATCACATAAAATAATAAATAGGCATGTGATTAGTTTCCAAACACCATAAGTATTTGAAAAGTTTTTTTTTTTGTTTTTTTTTGTTTTTTTTATAGATAACTTCACTAAAGTATTTACAAAGAAAATGCATGCACCCTCGCCCCCCTTACACCTGATTATATCCATCGGCCCCTTTTCCAAATGGGGTTTTGACTTTGTAAATGAAACCCCACTTCCTTTGTTGGACACAACTACATTATTGGTGTTGTGGGCTAGTTTACGAAATGGGCTGAAGCCATTCCCACTTTCTGGGCCTATGGAGAGATTGTGGTGTTATTCTCGTTCAATCAGGTGATCTGTCATTTGGGTGTGCCCCACACAATTTTTACAGATCATGGTTCTCACTTTCATAACCACATGGTGTCTGACTTAACATAATTTCTCAATTTTAAGTAGGAACAATCCTCCTCCTATCATCCCCAGGCTAATGGACAAGTGGAAGCCATTAATGGCATCCCAAAAACCATGATCGGCTAATTAGTAGGTAACCACAAAACTCACTGGCACAATACATTATATCCTCCATTGTGGGTGTACCGAACTTCGGTCAAAACTGCTACAGGCTTTACACCATTCCACCTCACTTATAACGTGGAAGTGGTACTACATATCAAGTGCCAGATTACTTCATTGAAACTCATTGTTGAACTCTTGCCCGACACTACTATAGAAGAAGAATGCTTGCTATATCTCAATCAGATCGATAAGACCCACTGAGATGCCACACTAGAACTCGAAGCCCATAAGCGTCGGGTCAAATCCCAATATGACAAAAATGTCAAGCCTCATTCTTACCAAGAAGACAACCTTGTTTTACTCTAGGATTAGAAACACGACCTCTTGGGGGCAGGAATGCTTCAACCATTATGGATCGATCCATATGTCGTCACCAAAGCCCTCTCAAAAGTTTCCTATGAAATTCAGGACAGTGAAGGAATGCCACTCGCGGAGCCTCGAAATGGGCTCTATTTGAAAACATATTATGCCTAGTATTGCACTAGGCATGAGCTTTGTAATTTTATGTATTTATAAGTTTTGCTTCTTTTTGCAATGAATGGATTTTTGGAATTTGGGAGTATTTGTCTCATATATGTTTCTCGTTGTGTAGATGTCTTCATCACCCTTACTATACGTAGGATATGCGAATGGTGCCAGCCATCACACATGACACATTGCATCAATTGCTTGGGTCAATTAGACACCTAATTTAAAACTACTTTGTTCTGGGGGAGTGGCACCACCACCAACAGTATTGCTAAGTATATGTCTATAATATCACTTCTCACTAAAGTGTCATCTTGGGACATCTTCAATAATTAGGGGATTTTTTAGGTCTAAAATGGGCCTCCTCACGAAATTATAAAATAATAGTGAAAATAATAACATAAGATTAGATTACATCATCAAATTTTAGAGGGAAAAAAGAAAAAACTATTTTTTGCAACTGTATTTTCAACTTATCTCCTTGTGGGTTTACTCAAATTTCAAATGAAAACACGTTTTGGATGCATAATTTGATTCCTCATCCAAGGATTACCCATGTTGCATACTTTTGATAGACCCTGCTACACAAAAATGAGAAATACATTAAAAACATTATTGCAAACATGCTTTTTCATGTATTTCTCATTTTTCGTGTAGTAGTGTCCATCGAAAATATCCAACATGGGTACTCCTTGGATGAGAAATTAAATTTTGCATACAACAAGCACTCCCTCCCAAAATTTGAATAAAACCTTAAGGAGATAAGTTGAAATACAAGTTGAAAAAATAGTTTTATTATCTTTTTATCTTTTTATCTTTTTACCCTTTTAATCTAAAGATGGTGAATCATCTCCCATGGTTGACATCATCATATTGAATCCTATTGGTTCTTATAAAGTTTATTTTGGTTGTAGATTTTTCTTAGGAGGCCCATTTTAGACCTCAAAATTCCCCTAATGTTGGTGTTCAGGTTAGACTCTCAACTTGTCGTTATGCAATTGAAAAATCATTATCACATTCGAAATCCAATATTGTTACGTTATTATTTAAGGTACGACTCTTAGAACGTCAATTTGAGTTTATTACATATGAACACATTCCTCGAGAATTTAATGCATTGGGTGACTCATTAGTAAACTATGTATTAGATTGACACCTCTCTTGTTTATTATAGATACATGCATGAAAGTAAATATTTACATAGTTAAAAATTTACAAAAACATTAAAAAACATTTACATTATAAAAGTGTCAATCTCTCTCTCTCTCTCTCTCTCTCTCTCTCTCTCTCTCTGTATATATATATATATATCAAATCTACTGTTTCACGTTAGAAAATTCCCAAAACTTGGATGTTTTAAGTGCAAAATGGCTCTATTAAGGCTTGTTGTAACACCTGTACTGCTAAGAGTCTACTACTCATGAAATCTAAAAAAAAAATCTAGCTAACCTCCTAAGAGGAACTAGAAATCACTCAAGCAAATGGACGGTGTGTCGCTGCATATGGGAAGGGATCTCCCTCATGGGAAGAGGAGGAACACCCATGCTCAGGCCTCTAAATTTCCTCAAAACTTCGCATAGACTCCTCGCATCATCTCCATCTTAGGAAGCCGCCACACCCGCGTTAGATCCAGGTAGTCGGTCCCCCGACCTCGCATAGCGAGGCATACCCGCAAGTCGCACTAGTGCCACATATGTGTCAAGCAAGTGCTTCATATTAGCACTTGTTGATCTATAAAAACAAAAACATTACATAAACATTAAAAAGTTAAAAAATACTTTAAGTACTCTAAAAAACATTCTTATCTTGAGGCCCCTAATGACTGTCAGGTTGCAGCATCAAATCTCGATCTCCTTTAAAGTCCATGGCTTTATAAGCATAATTTCCATACAAGGGCAGGAATTGAGTGAATAGTGAGCCATACATGAAACACACCATGCCACCACTTGAAGGCCATAATGATCATGTTTCTTTTGCCGATATAATCTTTGGAAATTGTTTCTTAGGAACCAAAATTGGGTGTTATCAATCACATTCATCATCTATTCCACTAGATAAACAACTAGAGCTCCTTCCTTTCTCTGTAGCTGGTGCAAATGAATCTTATAACATAGACATACATAGTAATTCTAATTGTAGTATAGGAAGAAACCTAGTAGCCCATAATATTTGGACTTTATATTTTGATGGTTCAAAGATGTAGGATGGCTCTGAGGTAGGTTGTGTACTTATAGACCAATGTAATAAGAAACATATCCTTTCATGTCATCTGTACTTTGAGTGTAAGAATAATACTATCAAATATGAAGCGCTCGTACTTGGACTAAAGAAATCCATTGATATGAAGGTAGAGATTCTTAAGGTAATTGTTGACTCAGAGGTGGTCACTACTCATGTACGTGATACTATTCACTGTGTTTCATAGAATATTAAAAAATATCTGCAAGTGGTATGGAGTTTGATTAATCATTTTAAAGCTTCTAATATTATTTATGTTCCTATACTTAGAAATGTTGTAGCATATGCATTAGCAAATGCAGCCACTAGGATCTCACCACTGAGAAATGGTTTTTCTACCGAAATTATATACAAACAATATATGCCTGACAACATCACTAATTTAGATGTTTTCAATGATGACCAATAGATACTGCACATTATGGCTAATCCTCACATATTCAAAGATGTTTGCATAGAATAGGATGAGCATGATCAGGCTCTACATGAGGTATCTAGTGCCAAGGAAATAATATTCCTAAAGGTGTGGTGTCCCTAGAGAATTTATATGACCTACATAATTCATTTCAAGGACCAAACAAGACAAAGACTCGGAGTTCAAAGTTATCATTTGAACAAATCAAGCTAGGAAATCAAGAAGATCTGAAATATGTAAACCTTGGTATGTGTTGTTCTCCATAAGAACAATGGGTGTTTATCTACCTATTCAAACAATATTGTGATGTGTTTGCATGGATATACAATGATTTAAGGACAAATGGTACTCATATTATCGAACACATCATTCCTATAAAAGAAGGGGTAAAACCTTTATAGAAGAAACTAAGAAAAGTTCATCCAATGCCGGAACCCCTCATCCAAAAGGAATTGAGAAATTTTTTGGATGATCAGATCATTTTTAAAGTCAGACACTCCATTTGGATTTCAAATTTGGTCCCAGTTAGAATGAATTCTGGTGAAATAAGGCTATGTGTATCTTTTTGCAATCTCATTCGGGCCTCTAATAAAGACAACTATCTAGTGCCATCCATCAAACATATCCTCCAGAGAGTATCTAGGTCTAAGATTTTTTCGCTACTAGATGGTTTATCTCGTTATAATCAAGTGCTAGTAGTGAAACCTAATCTATTGAAAACTACCTTCATGTTCAAATGGGGAACATTTACTTTCAACAGGATTCCATTCAAACTTAGGAGTGTTGGTGCCACTTTCCAAAGAGAAATGGACATTTATTTCCATGGCCTTATTGGTCATACCGTAGTTGTTTATTTAGATGATGTTACTATGTTTTCAAAGAGAATATAAATCATGTACATCATCTAAAATAGATATTTGAGAGGTGTTGAAAGTATGGGATTTCTCTTAATCCCAAGGAAAATATTTTCGGTGTGTCTAAAGGGACTCTCTTAGGGCACATCATTGCAAAGAGTGGAATTAAAATTTACATTGAGAGAGTCATATTCATTAGATAGATCCCATTTCCAGTGAATAAGAAGGCTATGTAGTCTTTCTTAGGAAAGATAAATTTCCTAAGAAATATAATCTATGATTACACTTAGATAGTTAAGACTATATAGGAGAGGATTAAGAAATATGTAACATATAAATGGGATAAATGGCAAAAGGATGCTTTCTCTCAAATAAATCAGCAAACTGTTGATGCACTTGTATCATTCAGTCCATACTATGGAAAATACTTCTCACTTTATACCTTCTCTTTGAACTTGTTGATTGCGACCGTATTGACTCAAAAGGATGTTGAGTTAAATGAGTAGCCTATTTCTTTTATGAGTTCCAGCCTAAAAGGGCAAGAATTAAGTTACCCTACCATCAACAAACAAGCATATGTTGTATACAAGGAACTTAAGTATTTCAGGCCTTATATTGTAAAAGCTCACAATATCGTATTTGTACCTCATCCAGCAGTAAGAACATTGTTCGTGCAGCAGGAGCTGTGTGAGAAGAGGGAAAATTGGATGACCTCCTTACAAGAATATGATTTGGAGTTCAAACAAGTTCATACCATAAATGGTTATGGCCTTTGTAAGCTAGCAACTAAAGCAAGAGATTCTCCTAAGCAACATATTTTATGATGGGAGTAGGAAATAGAAATTAACATGTCCCCCAATCCACGTCTATAGCGCCATGGTATGATAACATACAACAATTTATAGAGCATGGAACCTTTCCCGTGCACCTATCAAATAAATAGAATAGGGAAATCCACTTAAAATCTCTATCTTACTAATTAGTTCATGGAGGGATTTTCAGAAAGAACCACAAAATTGTTTTGTTAAGATTCCTTGAGCCACAGGACACAAAGAAGGTACTCAAAGACTTTTACAATGGATAAGCATGTGGTCACTATGCGAGAGACATTATACAACATAAAGTTATGAGGGTTGGTTATTATTGGCCCATGTTATTCAAAGATGATCACACTTATATTCACAAGTGCCTAGCTCGTCAAAGGTGCATCAACTGAGATCAGAGGTCAGTCACCCCACTACTACTAGTAGCAGTTGAGGAACCTTTCCAACATTGTGGCCTAGATTTTATTGGATAATTTTATCCTCATTCATCAAAGAAACACTCATATATTCCAACAATGACAGACTATTTCACTAGGTCGTCAGAACCAGTTCCCTTGAGAGAAGTAAATGACTAGGAAGTCATCCACTTTTTGCAACATAATATTATAACCAGGTTTGGCATTCCAACATCACTTGTCTTTGATAATGTGATTTAATTTTCATCATTTAAAATTTATGAATTAGCATTAGGAAATGGGATTGTATTAAAACATGAATCTAATTATTACTTACGGGAAAATGGTTTGGTTGAATCGACAAATAAAAGTATTATCTACATAATCAAGAAAGCCATGTTCTATGAGAAAAGGAACTAGTATAATGCATTGACCAATGCATTATGGGTTGACTGTGTAACTCCTAAGCCTTCCCTAAATACCTCGCTATCTCTGGTTTATGGTAAAGAAGTTATCTTTCTCCCGAACATGTATCTTCCAGCCTTGCAACTCTCTTAAGAGTCACAAGGTAGACCTTGCCTTTTCGTTCAGAGCAAGATAGACACTTTACTCAAACTCGAGGAAGAAAGGATCAATTTGAAAGAGATGTTTTTTGGTCAGCAAAATCATGTGAAACACTGGTTTGATAAAAAATCAACAGGATAAAATATTTTTGGTGTGGGTGACCTAGTACTGAAGTGGGATAAACCACATGAAGAAAAGGGAAAACACATAAAGTTCCAGCCTTACTAGATCATACCTTTCACCATCGAATAAAGGCTCGGTTATAATACACTCAAGATGAAATCCTTACACGAGAGGATTGAACCCTATTAATTTTAGCTATGTTCTATGATTAGAGCAATTTATTTCAATTTTCACAGTTACCTCCATAATGTTTCGAGATTAGCAATCACATCAACATTAAAGTAAACTACAGATGGAACATAAACATAAATCAGAGAGGACAAGCCAAGACAAGAGAACACAAGATGTCACACTAGCCGGGGACAAACCCTAATTTGGGGAAACCCTTGATCAATTCTTCTTATATGTTCTTTAATAGTTCAACAAAGAGAGAGAGAGAGATAGTACATTTACAACAAAAGTCATCACTTTGACTTATCTGGATAAGAGCATAGATCATCTCTAAGAAGATGATACATGAGATCAGTTGAAGACATATTGCTTCAAGTAATTCTCCAAGGTGATTCTCTCACCTATTATTGTGCTGCATTTTGTAATCATGCTACACCTCACCATGTTGCACCATGTTGCACCCATCATCACTATGTTGCATCTCATCACGCTTCATTAATCATGACTGTACCCATCACTGTACTACATTGTGTTCCATTGTTGCACCATGTTACCATCCTGACCTATGTGTTGGCTGCACCTTTCTTGCTTATTGTCCCCAGCATGCTGCTCTCCTTCGAAGACAGATGCTCTGGCTATTTTGGCAATTCTCGCTAGTTCTGGGAGTTCCAGCTATTGTCGGTAGTTCTGGCAGTTCTAGTTGTTCACAGTAGTTCTGGTAGTCCCAATAGTTCTAGCTTTTCCGGTAGTTTTTGCTTTTCCAGCAGTTCCAGTAGTTTCGACATTTCCATCTTTTCCTGCTTTTCTGGCAGTTCCGAATTTTCCGGAATCTCCATCTTTTCCGACAGTTCCAGATTTTCCAGTAGTTTTGGCTTTTTTGGCAGTTTTGGTAGTTCTGGCTTTTTCAGCGTTTCCAGCTTTTTCGGTGGTTCTGGCTTTTCTCGCAGTTCTGGATTTTCTAACAGTTCCGGATTTTTCATCTTTTCTGGTAGTTCCAGCATTTCTGGAAATTTCGGCTTTTTTGGAAGTTCTAGATTTTTTTGAAGTTCCAGTAGCTGTGCCTTTCCCGTAGTTCCAACTTTTCTAGCAGTTCCAGCATTTCTGGCATTTCCGGCTCTTCTAGCAGTTTCATCTTTTTTAGCTTTTCCGGCTTTCTACCCTCTAGATTAGGGAAACGTTATTGCTTAGGATCTCTCCTCCTACTAAAACCAAAATACAAGTAGAGAGAGGAAGAGATCCTGATTGTGTTGAAATGAATTGAAGGCCACTTCTATTTATAGTAAAACGTTGAGCACATGTGTGGTTTATTTGGTTGCTAGTCAACATTGACGAATTGTCTTATAACGCAAATAAATTCATAACTCCATGAATACTTATCGGAATTGGATGATATTTAGATCAATCCTACACCTCTTGATGAGTGGGATCTAAGAAAAACATCAACTACTATAAATAATATTACCCACATGGAGTTTGGCCCTAGTTTCCAATTTTAACACTCCCTCTCAACTAGGGAGAACTCCATCCGTTGATCCATATGTCTAACTGTACTATCTCTGCCATGAGTGCCCTGTACTACTCTGCTTTTCTCTGACCTAATGAGCTCTACGCTGCTCTACTCTGCTTTGATCTGCTAAGCTCTACTCTGCTGAACCATGAAGAAGAATTGATCGAGAATGTCTCATACCATTCTCTACTGACCCAAGGTTAGTTTCATCTAAAGAGATTGTGTCACATCACTCTTATTGACCCAAAGTCAGTTCTATTGATCCCAGATCAATATCACAAGAGAGTGTCTCAAACCACTCATACTGATCCCAGATCAGTTTCATTGATCCCAAATCAATGTCAGAAGAGAG
>APFE031717727.1:3350-26921 GCA_000404065.3 Pinus taeda | reverse complement strand
TCCTACTAAAACCCAAAGACAAGTAGAGAGGAAGAGATCCCAAGTGTGTTGAAATGACTTGAAGGCCACCTCTATTTATACTAAAACGTTGAGCACAAGTGGGGTTTATTTGGTCGCTGGTTGACCTCGACGAATTGCCCCATAACAGAAATAAATTCATATCTCCATGAATACTTATCGGAATCAGATGATCTTTAGATCAATCCTACACCTCTCGATGAGAGGGATCCAAGAAAAATATCAGCTTTCATTAATAAGATGACCCACATGGAGTTTGGCCCTAGTTTCCAATTTTAACGCTCCCTCTCAACTAGGGAGAACTCCATCTGCTGATCCATATGTCCGATTGTACTATCTCTGCCATCAGTGCCCTGCACTGCTTTGCTCTGCTGAGCTCTGCTGAACCATGAAGAAGAAGAATTGATTGAGAATGTCTCATATCATTCTCTACTGACCCGAAGTCAGTTTCATCTGAAGAGAGTGTGTCACATCACTCTTACTGACCCGAAGTCGGTTTTATTGATCCCAGATCAATACCACAAGAGAGTGTCTCAAACCACTCATATTGATCCCAGATCAGTTTCATTGATCGCAAATCAATGGAGGTCATCCTAGCATAGGCAGTACGTTAGATACAACGATGCGTCCATCGATACTACTACTATGTTCCCTTACCCCATTTCCCTGCTCATTGATCAGATGAGAGGTACTTCCCATGAGTCCCAGACTGCATGGGTAGGATGCCTCGACAAGAGAACTAATCATCCTGTCCACAGGAGAACGAATCATCCTGCCCCATAGTCGCCACGGGAGAACCAATCATCGTGGCCCACAGGAGAACTAATCATCCTGTTCCACAGTGGCCACGGGAGAATTAATCATCCTGGCCCACAGGAGAACTAATCATCCTGTTCCACAGTCGCCACGGGATATCACGGGGAAGGCTGAGCCATTCACCCTGTACACAACGCACCATTAGGGGAGAGTGAGTCGCCCTATGGTTGCGTGTTGCTCCAGTAAGTACCCCAAGCCCCCTAGAGCTCCCAGCGCTCAATGCATGCAACATGCAGGACCCTTATAAGGTCTCTCAACGACTCCAAGTCGTTCGGGAAAGTCATAGATTTGACCTTTCCCGGGGCTTTGACAAAATGTCTGCGACCTGTACATCAGTCTCAATGCGATGGAGCCTCCTCGCTCATCGACTTATCATATCCCAGATAAGGCAATATCTGATGTCTATCTGCTGGAGCAATCATCGAATACGGGATTCCTCAATAATCGAATTCCCCCTCTGGTTGTCATAGAGAATCATAGTGGTATTCATCATGCGTACAAATAACTCACTGAAGAGCTTCCACAACTAGGCAACTTCATATGAGATCATATTCGTAGCTATCTATTCGGTCTCGGCGGTGCTTATAGAAACCGACTTTTGCTTCCTGCTCATCCATGATATCGAAGTAGAACCCAAAGAGAACCAACGCTGAGAAGTGCTCTAGTGATCCTTAACACTGCCTGCCCAGTCAACATTCAAATAATCATGCAACTTCATATTTCCGGCAGTGTATCTCAATCCATGAGAGATTGTGCCCTCAAAGATATCTCAAAAGATTCTTGGCACCAATCCAGTGAGGCTCAACCAAATATGAGCTCACCATGCTAACTACAAAACATATGTCCGGACGGAAGTTCACCAAGAACATCAATGCAAATGAGTTTATGAAACTCAAAGGCATTTCCCAAATCTGGTTCGACATCATCACCATATAACTTCTGAAAGTTAAGATCCTCGAGGTAGTCACGGGCTTGCTGTTTACCATTCCACATTCGGAATCCAACTCCCTCTTACTTCTGCAAGTGAGAGGGTCTGCACCTGTTTAAAATAGGTCGTCCTCAGAAGGTGCTGGCATGAGAGGTCTATCATCCACAACCTTCAAACAATGGTTTGGATCGGCTTCACTCTTAGTGAATCTCAGCTTCATCTGACAGCTATCAATCCTCTCATACTATGCCTCGGAAGTTTTGCTTCAAGCCATAGAGGGCTATCTTCCACCTGCATACGTGAGATTCCTGATCGTGAATCTCAAACCACTTAAGTTGTTCCAAACTTGTGGACCTGCTACATGAGGGGAATGGTCCCCTTGTAAGATTTTCCTTCGGTACATCTCAGACATGTACTTTCATGCTCTTTTTGAACTCAGGCATCCCTGTCACCATCTGACTCACAGACCTCCGGTGCTATGTGTCAATGGACATGGTCCCCAATGGACTTCCTGCAACTTGATACAACCCTGAACTCAGAAACATCTTTGAAAATTCTATTTTCAAACATGTACCTTTCCATCGATGAGTGCCATCCTGTAACCTTTGACTTCCATTGCCAAAATGGACACCAGGTTCTTCTTGTGATCAGGTACATAAAAGAGATTTTGTAAATGAATTGAGTTACCCTCATTCAATTATGGGGAAACATTCCCTACACCCTTTCTGGGATAGGTGGCATCGGCTCCAAGTATAATCCCACGATTGTTTCCATCTCTACCAAATTAGAGAGTGCACCCTTCTATCCGATGAAGTGCCTTGAAGCACTACAATCAATAAGCTAAATTCCCAAAGAATCTAAAGGAGAGGGCCAATACAAGATAATGCTTCTTTATCTCATCAAAAACAGTGTTTGATTATTCATACCTCGGGTTCCTTGCTTTCTTTGAAGAGTCGGCCATTTCCTTGATGACCTGCATTACCTGTCATTCCTTTGATCATTGAAGATGTCCCTGGAATGATTGTTATCTTCATCAAGAGATGTGTCTCTGACATTCGGACACTCCTTCGCATAATGGCTGAACTTATTGCAACCAAGGCATCTGCCTTTCCTTCCACCCTTAGATCCGGACTTCTTAATGAAGTGATCTTTAGGTAGGCCGTCATAAACTTCCGCTGCACCATTTTGATAATATTCTCTGCTTAGACTTCACCCTCGGTGAATTTGAAGAGGGATGAGGAATACACTGATCCTTTTTTCCTTTCCAAACTATCTTCGGTGATTGCTCTTTCACTTTTGCTTGGGCATTGTCTTCACCTCAGCTCTAATACCATGTTAATTTTAGGTATGTTTTATGCTTAGAGAAATTTATTTCAATTTTCACAGTTGGCTCAATAACTTTTCCAGATTAGCAATCACATCAGCATTAAAGTAAACTGCAGATAGAAAATAAACATAAATCGCAGAAGACAAGATGTGGTGCTAGCCAGGGACAAACCCCAATGTGGGGAACCCTTGATCATTTCTTCTTATATGTTCTTCAATAGTTCAGCAGAGAGAGAGAGAGAGATAGTACGTCTACAACAGAGGTCAACACTTTGACTTATCTAGATAAGAGCATAGATCATCTCTAAGAAAATGATACATGAGATCAGTTGAAGCAGCACTCCAAAGTGACTCCTTCACCTATCGTTGTGCTGCATTTCGTCATCATGCTGCACCTCACTGCGTTGCACCGTGCTGCACCCATCATCATTATGGTGCATCTCATCACACTTCATTAATCATGACTGTACCCATCACTGTATTGCATTATGTGCCATTGCTGCACCATGTTGCCATACTAACCTATGTGCTGGCTGCACCTTGCTTGCTTGTTGTCCCTTGCTTGCTGGTTGTCCCTAGCATGCTTGTAGTCCTTAGCATGCTAGCTGTCCCTTGCATGCTAGCTGTACCAATACATGCTTGCTGCACTAAGTATCATGCTGTTGTCCCAATATTAGTTTGTTGTCCCTTGCATGCTTGCTGTAACATTGCATGCTTGGTGTACTTGTTGCTAAGTACCATACAACTGTCCCAATGTTAGTTCACTGTCCCTTAGGATCTCTTCTCCTACTAAAACCCAAAGACAAGTAGAGAGGAAGAGATCCCAAGTGTGTTGAAATGACTTGAAGGCCACCTCTATTTATACTAAAACATTGAGCACAAGTGGGGTTTATTTGGTTGTTGGCCGACCTTGACGAATTGCCCCATAACACAAATAAATTCATATCTCCATGAATACTTATCGGAATCGGATGATCTTTAGATCAATCCTACCCTCTCGATGAAGGAATCCAAAAAAATATCACTTCATTATAAGATGACCCACATGGATTTAGCCCTAGTTGCCAATTTTTAACACCCCTCTCATGAACCTCAAATCCTTGAGGTTGTTCTATGTACACTTCCTCCTCAATCAATCCATTGAGGAAAGTAGTTTTGACACCCACTTGATGTAATTTCCAACCTACAATAGAAGCGATAGTAATAATAGATCTAATGGAGGTGTGCCTGGCAACTTGAGTGTTACAACTGAAACTTGTAGGGAACCTAGGAGGGGATCCTATAAGCAACTACTAGGTCAAGGGGCAACAATGGAGTGATAGTCCACTGCCACATAAGCGAAAGCTTCCTGCTCTTTACAAACTTTCACTAATGGGAGGAGTCCCGGTATGAGAGGAATCACAAGATGAATAGGTCAATGATGGGATGAGGAGTGATTCGTAACGACTATTCACAAAAGAGGATCAAGTAATTGGCTTGCTTGCTGTGAAAGCAAAGTGATTGACTCTCTAAGAAGGGCTATGGGGATTCCTAGAACTAGGGTTCGAGGATATGCCTTGACAAGGGGCTTCATAGGCTTAAGGATGCTTGTGAAGAAATGGATTCTATGTAATCCTTGTGGAATTGCAGTTGTAGAGTTGTGGGAACACAAAGAACCCAATTGGACCCAAACTAGGTCAAGGGTATGGAGTTGATCAACCAAGGAGGGGCTTGACCTAATTAGGGGAGAGAATAGGATCAAAGGACAAGTTTCTTTTGAGATTTGAATGCAATAATCCAAGTGAGGACACTAACCCAAATCAACCTAGGGCAAGAATTGGTCTTATGGCTAGGGCTTGCTATAGCTCGAGATTCCACCCTCGTATTTGCCTCAAACTTGGAGGACCTCTGGAGAAAACCCCAATGCAGTAGTGGACCAAAGATTGAGGTGTTTGGATGGCTACAAAGGAATTCAATTGATGCCCTAGTTGATCCTCTAGGTTTAGGCCTAGAATTGGGAAGAGTGAAGAAAAGAAAGATAAATTTGATCACCAAGACGATGCGAGCATTAGTGCCTTGCTTAGGGGGCTTAATGGAGTCAAGATACACCGAGATCGAGGAGTTTCATGAGCTAAGGAGCCCTAATCAACCTTCACTAACGTATTCAAGGGCAACAACTAGGTAATTAGAGATTTATACTTCAAATTTGCCAAAGTGATGAAGTTTTGAGGTCTTTCAACCTAATAGGTGCCTCTAGGAACATTCACCCAATCCCTCAATGAGCAATGCATGCATTAAATCACTTATTCAAGGTCCCAGAAGAATTTCACATTACATTAACCCATACAAGAATAATGATAACAATATACATGCATTTGACAAGTAATATAACAAGAACAACATTAAAGGTTTAGTTACATGAGAGAGAAAGTATATCCATTCATCAACTTTGCATTAGAAAGAAGGTCCGAAGACAATAGTGAAAATCCAAACATCATAATGCATTTAGAAACTCCAAAAAGTTCACACCAACAAAAAGTGCGAAAATCTGTCAAGAGATACTAATCCAATCCAAGTGATGATGAGAGGAATGAACGAGCCCCTCATCAATTTATACAATCCATAAGGGAGTTCAAATAGCCTAGTTGGCCTAATTGAGCCCCAAATAATAAAATAATGTGCAACAATAACATTACTTGGTCACAAGCTCACCAAGATAGCTCAAAATAGAAAAATAAGCCTCTCAAGAGGGAAAAATAGTAAACATTATAAGTTGTTGGGCCATTAAGAAGGCCTAATGGAGTCTAAAGTGTGCCAATGTGTGAGAATAGGCTCCAAACATAGTGGAAAAGGGGTTGGCCCCTTTGTATCCAAGCATATGACATGTGGTGTCCCCAAGTGGATTGATGATGCCTGTTAACCATCTGTAAGGGCTAGGATGATGACATAAGCCCTCCATTTGTCTCCTGCAGTGAAACACTTCCTCATATGGACTCTGGAACCTCTGCCAAGTGTGTGGTACAAATGTAAAGCCGACTGGGCATCGTGATCTACGTGGATCATCCTCATCCAAAAAGGTGGAGCATGAGGAATCACTAAATAGTATCAGGGATCCATGAAGTGCTCTCTGTTATGGTGGATGCCCATGGCTCTCTATGCTCACTTGACATGTGCCAATGTGGCCCTTTGGAGGGCTTGGACCTCGTATAGGGAGACGAAACCCCAATGGAGACCTACCTGCAGTCCTGCATAAGATCCAATGTGTCCCCTTGCCCTCCAGTACAACAAATCATTAGAATAATCAAGTAAAAGAGTTCACAAATAACAGAATCAAGTGGGCACTTCATAGTGGCATGCCCTTCCATAGTGGGCTTTGGCATGTACATGTGTTTCTAAGCTCAATATCGGGGGTAACCATGGACCCTATTAGGTGGTTTCAACCTTTAAAGGGGGTGACATGTCCATGGTACATCCATCAAGTGGTAGGTGGCATGTGATACAATGAGGAAATGGAGTGGGGATTAGGAGAAAATCTTCAAGCCACGTGCCATGGTACGAGGGTAGCTATAATAGGGGAAGCCTAGACCTGGGTATATGAGTGCAGGAGGGAGCAATCGTGGTACATAAGTTATCTCGACCTTTGTTTTTCTGGCCCTTCTTCTTATGCCTTTTGCCTTTGATTGATTTTTCTTCATAACTGCTTAGGGCTCTAGGGGATGAGAGCATGGTCTGTAAGATATACAATAGGTACCTCCTTTTAAGGTTGGGTATTTCATTGCCCACCAGGGGTTGGGACAATCATGGGTTCCTTAATGTGGAGGGGGCTCATCTAGGGCCCATAGGAACCAGGGTGATGGCCATAAATAAGGTGTAGAGCTCATGTTTGGCTTTGTCCACGTGCTAAATTTGTATGTCCCGACCATCTTTTGTATTTTGTTGTACATTTCTTGTTGAGAGTGGCCAAATTATGCTTTTTCTTTTCTTTTTAGCTGCATCAACCTCCGGGGCATCATTTCAAGCCCGACTGAGTGTGGACAAGAGGAGGGGGAGGCTTACCCTATGCGGACCCAACAGACACGTGGACCTGGATGGGAAAAGTGACGAATGGGGTTAAAATGAGAGGAGGGGAGTGATGTATATGATGTCAGAAAATGGGACCACGCTACTAAAATCGGGATTTCCCATGTAGTGCCAGCCCTAAAGCTAGTAGTAAAGGAGATCCCACAGGCAGAGGATACAAGGCTAACTACCAAATCGGGCAGAGGATACAAGAGCACTGACCTAGCACACTCTTTCCGCGGAATTCCCCCACCAATCCATGCCCAAAAGTGTCCATGATAAGTAAGCAAAATCACTCATCTACACCAATGAAAGCCATACCTTCGGGGTTGGGAGGCCCACCTTCAAGCATATGATCATAACAGATGGATGAGGGACCACATGGCTGGTTTAGGTGGCGAAGATATCACTCATCTACACCAATGAAAGCCATACCTTCGGGGTTGGGAGGCCCACCTTCAAGCATATGATCATAACAGATGGATGAGAGACCACATGGCTGGTTTAGGTGGCGAAGATATCACTCATCTACACCAATGAAAGCCATACCTTCGGGGTTGGGAGGCCCACCTTCAAGCATATGATCATAACAGATGGATGAGGGACCACATGGCTGGTTTAGGTGGCGAAGATAATGGCACATCGAGCTATTTGGTGGTTGCAAGGGGCTGCCGACTAAGGATCGTCTAGGAGAAAATTTTCTCCTATGCATACTACTCATAGGTGGTGGGTAACATGGAGCAAATGTGTCTTATAATCTTCTTCCTGTTTTTGGGAGATGTAAAAATTTTTGTTTTCCCACCCCGGTTTTCAGTTTCTCCTTATTTCTTCCATGTAGTTAAATGCCCTTTCCCATAAACATATATTCAACAAGCTGGAAAAAATAAATTTGCTGAAAACACAAATTCTGGAAAATTTACAGAATGCTGGAAATTGCAGAAACAAAAATCAGCAGTAATAAACAACCATTAAAACACATTAAAACACTGATATTTTTGGTCAATGTGACCCTGGAAAAACCCCCTACAACTCTTGGGGAAAACCAGTTTGAGAGCTCTTCTTTATTTCTGGAAAATGCCTTTTTACAGTGAGAAAATTTCAGCAAAATAAAATTTCCAGCAAGCAAACTTATCTGTTTTTAGCCCAACAGACAACCTGGAAACTTGCTGTACGCGCGGTACAGAACGTACAGATGTACAGACTGTACGGACGACCATACAGACTGTACGAACATACCTCGATTTCTGTGCCGAAATTTGTCTCCTCGAAATTCGTGCCCAAAAATCAGTTTTTTCTCAGTTTTTCAGCAAAAAATCAGCTTTTTCTGCTTGTTCTTTCTGCTGTTCTGATTTGCTGAAGCGCTGCCTGGTATGTGTGCCAAACTGCTGCCTCTTTCTCCTTCCTGTCCAGAAATCTCCCTTGCTCTCTTTCTCTCCTTCTTCCAATCTGCTCATGAAAGAATGACTGATCTTTTTCCTCCTTTTCCTCCTTTAACCCAACCCTAAATGACTTTTGGGTGATCCCTAAATCCAATGGCTGAGATAGATTTAGATCAATGGCTGAGATTAAATGCACAATTAAATCTCACTTTCTATCTTTTAATTCACCCACTTTAATAAAGACCCACTTAGTCATTTATTTCCAAAGTCACTTTTCCTTTCTAATTTTTCATTGACTTTAAAAAAGTAACTTTAAAATTAGACTTAGTAACTTTATCACTTAAAGTCACTTTTAAATTAGATTTTAACTTTATAAAAATTATAAAGTCACTTTAGGAGAAAAATTAAAATCTTTTGGACACTTTTCCCTATGCCAAAGATCAAAGCCTAAGGGAACCACCTGTCCTCCGGTACCAAATTTCAACAACAATAACCCTAAGTAGTTTATGGTTTCAGACATTCAGATTAGCATACCCTTGGGTTAGGGTTTTTCCAGAGAACCTGTCTAGGCTTCTATAAAATTAGTTAAGAATAGGAGTGGGGTAGGCTTATGTTAAATTATGGTATGTTCTATGCTTAGAGTAGTTTACTTATCTTTCTTTTTATTATCCGTAGATTAGCAATCACATGTACATTAAGTAAAGTGCAGATAGAACATTTAAACGATCAACAAAAAACAAGCCAAGACAAGAGACATGAGATGTGGCTGTTAGCCAGGGACAAACCCCAATATGGGGAAACCCTTTGATCAAATCTTCTTTTATCTTTAATAATTCAGCAGAGAGAAATAGTACAAAAGTTTGATTTATATCAGTAGCATCAAACCCTAGATCAGCCCTAAACTAGGGCAGTCAATATCTGTCAAACCAGAGGTCGGATCACCTTGATTCTTGTGCCAAAAAATGTGGCCTTCCGAGGAGAGTCAACTTCACCTACTGCACAGTCAGAGAGAGAGAGAATGCTGGTCAACGCTGGTCAAAGTTTCAATTTGCAGCTTGTAAACCCTAGAAAAACTGCATCCTTCCTGCCCACGTGTGAGAGAGAGACCTTTCTATGTAGGAGAGAGAAGAGACTCTTTTTCTGTGCAGGAGAGACATATGTGTGATGAGAAGTGAAGTGTGCAAATGAGGAGAATGCTCCTTGTATTTATATGCAAAACGTTGATGATGAATAGATGCGTCTGTTGGGCTTCTGAGCCTACATAAGTTGCTGGCCGACTTTGACAATTAGTCCATATTCTAAATAAATTCATATCTCCATAAATACTTATCGGAATCGGATGATCTTTAGATCAGTCCTACACCTCTTGACCGGAGGAATCCAAGAAAAATATAATCAGCCATGAATAAGGTGACCCACATGAAGTTTGGCCCTAGTTGCCAATTTTAACACTCCCTCTCAACTAGGGAGAACTTCATCTGCAATTTGTCGGACTGTCACTGCTGTCCATCCATCAAATGCACTGTTCGGTATGGCTTGACCCTTCTTGCTCTGCTCTGCTTTGCTTTGCTCTACTCGGTTCTGCGCTGCTTTGCTCGAATTATGAAGAAGAAATGATCGAGGATGTATCATACCATCCTCCACTGACCTGAAGTCAGTCTCAAAGTGTGTACCACTCTCACTGGTCCCAGACTAGTATCATTGATCCTAGATCAATGAAGGTCATCCTAGGATAGGGAGTACCGTAGATACAACGATGCATCCATCGGTACTACTATGGCCCCTATCCTCATTTCCCTGCTCATTGATCAGATGAGAGGTACTTCCCATGAGTCCTAGACTACATGGGTAGGATGCCTCGACAGGAGAATTAATCATCCTGTCCATAGGAGAGCGAATCATCCTATCCAGTGGATGCCACAGAGAAGTAATCATCCTGGCCTACAGGAGAACGAATCATCCTGTTCCACAATCGCCATGGAGAACACATCATCCAGGCTCACAGGAGAACTAATCATCCTATTCTATAGACGCCACGGAGAATGAATCACCCTGGCCCACAGGAGAACTAATCATCTTGTTCCACAGTCGCCACGGGGTGTTACAGGGGAAGGTTGGATCTTTTACCCTGTACAAAGTGCACCAACAGGGGATGGTGAGTCACCCTGTGGTCATATGTCGCTCCAAGAAGTATCCCGCACCCCGCTGGAGCTCCCAGAGCTCAGTACATCATACTTGATCCTCATCAGAGGGTCTCTGAATGACACCAAGTCGTTCTCAGAAAGTCAAGAATCTGATCTTTCCTAGGGGCTTTATCAGAATGTTGGCGACCTGTTCATCTGTACCGATATGTTGGAGCCTTATTGCTCCTCTTTGCATCATATCTTGAATATAGTGGTACTTGATATCAATATGCTTGGAGCGATCATGAAATATGGGATTTTCTGATAAATGGATCCCGCTCTGGTTGTCACATAGAATCACGGTGGTATCCAATGTAAATCCAAACAGCTCACTGAAGAGCTTTCACAACCAGACTGCCTCATAGGAGGCCATGCTAGCAGCAATGTACTTTGCCTCGGCGATGCTCAAAGCCATTGACTTCTGCTTCCTGCTCATGTAGGATATCGAGGCAGATCCCAAAGAGAAACAACACCCGGATGTGCTCTTCCGATCCTCCACATTGCCTGCCCAATCAGCATCAGTATACCCAAGTAGTCTCACATTTTCGGCAGTGTATCTTAATCCATGAGTGATTGTGCCACGAAGATATCTTAGCAGATTCTTGGCACCAATCCAATGTGAGTGACGAGGCTCAACCATATGTTGGCTCAAAGTGTTGACTCAAAGCATATATCCGGACGGGAATTCACCAAGAACATTAATGCTCTGACGAGCTGTCGAGACTCGGTAGCATTTCATAAAACGGGTCCGGCAGCACTACCACTTAACTTCTTAAAGTTAAGCTCCATTGGGGTAGTTACGACCTTGCAGTCCACCATGCCGAATCTTTCCAGTATCTTCACCACATACTTTCCTTGAGATAGGAAAATCTCCCCTGGTTTCTGCCAGACTTCGAGTCCTAGGAAATAGTGCATGAGTCCTAGATCTTTAATCTCGAATTCAGAAGCCAGCTCCCTCTTACATTTGTGAATGAGAGGGTCTGCACCTGTTAGGAAGAGGTCGTCAACATAAAGCACCAGTATGAGAGGCTTGTCATCTATAACCTTAAAGTAAAGGTTAGGGTCGGCTTCACTCCTAGTGAATCCCAACTTCATCAAGTAGCTATCGATCCTCTCATACCATGCTCGGGGTGCTTGCTTTCACCCATAGAGGGCCTTCTTCAACCCGCACACATGAGATTCTCGATCATAAATCTCAAATCCTTCGGGTTGCTCCACATAGACCTCCTCTTTGATCGAACCATGTAAGAATGTAGTCTTGACATCCATCTGATGTAGGTTCCATCCTTGCGAAGCAGCAAGGACTATGATCGAGTAGATAGTGGTATATTGGGCAACAGGTGCAAATATCTTGTCATAGTCTATACCTTCCTTCTGGGAGAAGCCTCGAGCGACAAAATGAGCCTTATACTTTTCCATGCTTACATCAACTGCATGCTTTATCTTGTAAAGCCATTTAGAGGTGACAACTGTCTTGTCCTAGGGTCTGGGGACCACATCCCAGCTTCATTATAGACTCATATTCTTCGGTCATAGCGTCCTTCCATACTTGATGCTTGACGACATTTGTGAATGATGAAGGCTCATTTTGGATGATCATGCTCATGATAGTTAGGTATCCCTGATACCTGTCCAACTTCTTACTTTCACGGAAGGTTCCACGGGGAGCTGTGTGTCCTTCAGCATCATCAAGTGTCCCCCTAAGCCATGAAGGCCTCTTCCTTGAAGAGGAAGGCTCATGTGGTGGAGGATCAATAAGATCCATAGGTTCTTCCACATCGAGCATTGTCTCGTCTTCCTTTTCCTTCGGTTCCCTGGTGTCAGCTTCTTTAGATCCCCTTAAAGTAGGAAGATTGTCTACTTTGCTAAGAGCCATATCTTCGTCAAAGGTGACATCATGACTAATCTCGACTTCCCTTTGACCAACTACATAGATTCTACAGCTCTTAGTATTTTCGCTATAGCCCATGAAGATTCCTTTTTTTCCAGATGCACCCAATTTATTCCTTTTCTCTTTCGGCACATGAAAATATACAGGGCTTCCAAAAATTCTAAAATGAGATACGTCAGGTTTCTTACTAGTGAACATTTTTTTAGGAGATTTGGAACCCAATGCTTGATGAGGACATCAGTTTTGTACATATACGGCGGTGTTTGCAGCTTCGGCCCATAGAAACTTCGGAAGTCTTTGATCATGGAGCATAGCACGGACAACTTCCACAATCGTACGGTTCTTCCTTTCCGCCACACCATTCTGCTTAGGAGTATAGGGTGTAGTGGTCTCCCTCTTAATGCAAGCTTCTTTGCAAAAGTCATGAGACTCATTGGATTCATATTCAGTCCCATTATCAATCCTTATGATCTTAATCTTCTTTTCGGTTTGATTCTCGATCAAGGCTTTGAAGTGTCGAAACTAGGAGAACACTTCATCCTTCTTTTTCAAGAAATATATCCAAGTCTTGCGAGAATAATCATTTGTAAAAGTGAGGTAATATAAATATCCTCCCAAGGAGTTCACAGGGATCATACCGGATATGTCTGAGTGAGCTAACTGCAATATATCAGAGGTCTTGCTTTGGCTTGAAGGGAATGGTCCCCTTTTTAGCTTTTCTTTGGCACATCCTCAACATACACCTTGCTCTAATCTGAACTCGGGCATCCTGGTCACCATTTTTCTTACATCAGGTAGAGCTTTATAATGAAGGTGAACAAACCTCTGATGCCATAGTTCGGACTGAAGAGATGTGTCACAAGTCATGACACCCAATGAACTTCCTCCGACCTGATATAATGAATCAACTCGAAACTCAAGAGTAAAAGCATCTTTATAGTCCTTTTTCCATACACATACCTTGCCATCGCGGAAAGCCACCTTGTAGCCTTTGTCTTCGATTGTCGAAATGGACACCAGGTTCTTTTTGAGATCAAGTACATATAATACATCTTGTAAGTGGATGGTATTACCCTGATTCAATTGAAGAGTGACATTTCCTACGCCTTTCACGAGGTATTTTGAATTGTCTCCAAGAACAATTTCCGGGTTGGTTTCTTTTTCTACCAGATTATAGAGAGCTTCTTTGTAACCAGTGAAGTGCCTTTAGGCACCACTATCAATAAGCCAATATCCTAGCGAGTCCGAGGGAGCAGTGGTAGATAGAGCAGCTGGTAGATAACACTCATCTTACTTATTGTCAACAGTGTTAGATTCAAACCTTGAATTTCTTGCCTTCTTGAATGGTTGTCCTCTTCCTTGATTTCGAACATTCCTTTTACCTCGACCATTTGACCTGCCATTTCTTTGATTTCCTTGAGAGGGATTTTGATCATCATCCCGGCGTGAGTTCCTTTTATCAGGAAACTCCCTTGCATAATGACCTGGTTTATTGCAATGGTAACATCGTCTTTTTCCACCCTTTGGTCCAGCCTTCCTTTTGGATTTAGCCTCGGAATTGTTTCTTCTTTTAGCATGAGAAGAAAAGGCAACGGGATGGCCTTTAAGTGTGGGCATTTCTTGTTCTTCCATCCTTGCTTCTTCTTGAATGCATCTAGTCATTAATTCCTCAAATCCAGGAATTACATTATTGTTGAGGAGAGTAGTCCTGAATATATACCATTCAGATGGTAGTCCTCCAAGAGTTGTGAGTGCCATTTCCCTATCAGGAATTACTTCCCCAATAGATAGGAGATCGTTCTTGATCTCGGTGACCCATAAGAAATATGCTTGCATATTTTCATCTTTGCCCTTCTAAATTTCCTTAAGCTTATTTCTAAGAAACAGAACTTGATTTGCATCATTAACTTTAAATAAACTCACCAGTTTATTGTAGATTTCCTTGGAGGTGTTCAACTCAGAAACATAAACCACCAAGCGCTTGTTGATAGAGTCCCGGATGATCTTCTTAGCTTGGCTTGTTCCTGGCAGCAACGGATGCATTTGATGGAGGCTCAACAACTTTGCCTCTCACATGGTCTCGCACTTCTTGTTCTTCTAATGTTAGATTGATAGACATCTTCCATCCATGGTAGTCAGACTTCTCACGGAGTTTGTCTTCAATAGGGAAGTGTGTTGAGGGCCCCATAGTTCTTTTTAGATAGCCTTGTCTTCGGTGATTGCTCTTGCTCTTGCTTGGGCTTTGCCTTCACCTCAGCTCTGATACCATGTTAAATTATGGTATGTTCTATGCATAGAGCAATTTACTTATCTTTCTTTTTATTATCCACAGATTAGCAATCACATGTACATTAAGTAAAGTGCAGATAGAACATTTTAATGATCAACAAAACACAAGCCAAGACAAGAGACACAAGATGTGGCGACTAGCCAGGGACAAACCCCAATATGGGGAAACCCTTTGATCAAATCTTCTTTTATCGTCATTAATTCAACAGAGAGAAATAGTACAAAAGTCTGATTTATATCAGCAGGATCAAACCCTAGATCAACCCTAAACTAGGGCAATCAATATCTGTCAAATGAGGTCGGATCACCTTGATTCCTATGCCAAAAAATGTGGCCTTCCAAGGAGAGTTAGCTTCACCTACTGCACAGTCACAGAGAGAGAGGGAGAATGCTGGTCAACGCTGGTCAAAGTTTCAATCTGCAGCTTGTAAACCCTAGAAAAACTGTGTCCTTCCTTCCCACGTGGGAGGGAGAGACCTTTCTGCACAAGAGAGAGAAGAGACTCTTTTTCTGCATAGGAGAGAGAGATGTGTGATGAGAAGTGAAGTGTGCCAATGAGGAGAATGCTCCTTGTATTTATATGCAAAACGTTGATGATGAATAGATGCGTCTGTTGGGCTTCTGAGCCTACATAAGTTGCTGGCCGATTTTGACAATTAGTCCATAATCTAAATAAATTCATCTCCATAAATACTTATCGGAATTGGATGATCTTTACATCAATCCTACACCTCTCGACGAGAGGAATCCAAGAAAAATATAATCAGCCATGAATAAGGTGACGCACATGAAGTTTGGCCCTAGTTGCCAATTTTAACAATTTATCAAGTGATGAATCACCCAAAATAAGAATCAATATGATTCAATATAGCTAGACACTACGCTCAACCAAACCCTAAAGATATAGGGTTTCATAACTTAGCAAAGCAAACCCTACTATTCCAAAATTTCAAAGGTCTGAGATCTCAGACAAACATCATTCAACCCTAACAAGTTAAGATTTCATGATCATACTGGAATCCTAGACAAGATATCATCAACAAGAACTTCAAATAGCATTTCACAATAACCCTAAGTAGTTTAGGGTTTCAAACATTCACATTAGTATACCCTTGGGTTAGGGTTTTTCTAGATAACCTGTCTAGGGTTCTATAAAATCAGTTAAGAATAGGAGTGGGGTAGGTTGAATCACCCAAAATAAGAATCAATATGATTCAGTATAGCTAGACACAACAATGTTAGTAAAAGGTTGTCAAATGAATAAACATTTACTATAAAGAATTCAATGTTTTGTAGTTTAAGGCATACCTTTGTTTCTTGAAAAACCTTATCTTGGGTGGCTCTCTTCCATACTCCTTAGCAAATGTTTTCCTAATCAAGACAATAGAGGGAGAATGGTGATTATTATTAATATAATCAAAACTTAAATAAGTACATGAAACCAAAAGCTGAAAGGAAATGAGATACTTATCTTTGGATTGGGGGCTCCCTCCAAAGCTTGTGGGATACCTATCAACTTATAAATCAAAAGAAAAAGCCTTTTTTCAAAAACATGTTAAAACCTATAAATTCTAAAAATGTAAAATAGAATATCTAACACTAAAAGAAAATGACTTAATAATGTAAATCCCTTATATCAGATTCTTCAGGTTTGACTTTATTTGGGTCTCCTTCTTCAACAATGTTAGCATGATCTCTATCTCTCTTATTATTCTTTGGGTTGTCGGGGCAATCACTTTTGTAGTGACCCTTCTTATGACATTGATAACATTCTACCTTGGACATGTCTACTTTCTTCCTTGGTTCTTTCTATTTCTTTCCTTTGTGTTGAGTAGTGTAGGCATTTGATACTCCTTCAAGATTGACAACTAGAGAAATCCTCAATTCTTCTTGACTACAGGCAGTCCATAGTTTTTCAAAAGTGGGAGCTTTCTTCCAATTGTTATGGCCTGCAGCAAATGCACCCCAAGTAGATGGCAATCCTAATAGAGCAGTGATCATGAGTTCTTTGTTTGGAACAATTTCATCAATGGCCAAAAGATCATCTCTGATTCTTGTTATCTTCACAAAGAAGGAGGCCACTGTATCTTCTTTAGTCATCTTTGTGGTCCTTAGTTCATTCTTCAAGCTTGCCATTTGACCAATGTTCTTAATAGTGAATAGTTTTGACAAGGCTTCATACATTTCCTGAGCATGATTGATGTTGGCTATAAATGGGACAAGGTTGTCCTTTATTTCTTCTACCATTAGAGTCATGGCCACCAATTCTAATTCCCTAAACTTCACTTTGTTAGCATCACTCGAGTCATCTGTAGGCTTCTTTACTTTTCCTTTGACCAAGTCAAGTACTTTGTTCTTTTCAAGGATGAGGCCAATCCTCTTCTTCTAGGACCTGTAGTTTGTGGCTCCTTCAAGTTTGTTCTCTCCCTTGATTGTGTTAGACATGTTCCTTGGATATAGTAGACTCCTTCCCTGAGATAATCCCTTTGAATGGTTCTTTGATTAAGTGCTTGAGACTGCCTTTTCCTTCTTTCTTTGCCAAAGCTCCGATACCATGTTAGAAAATTGGAAAGACAAAAATATTTCTTATACTTGATAATTACTTGTGATGTTCTTGACTTCTTATTATTTCTTCTTTATATCTTCTTTCTTTAGTTCATCAAGCAATTACCAACGCGAAAGCACATAAAATAATGGACACCACATATAGGCACTATGCCAGGGCAAAACCCCCCTCGAAGGGAAATCCTAGTAAAAAATTCTCTTCCTTTCAATAGTAGTCTTTGAGACTCATCAACCTAGACAAAGACCAGACCTTCCCTCCACACCAAGTTAGCCTCCCTGATCTTCGACCACACTTCCAACAACTTCGACTATGTAGCAGCTTTCGACATCAGGCAGCTTCGGACATCAACAAAACTTGGAAGACTTCGATCTCCCAAACTAGGGCACGAAATAAAGAGAGAGGCACCAAAATTTCATTTTTCTTCTTCTCCTTAGACTCCACCCAACTCGCACTTCCTTCCCCTTCTTCTTCTATTTCATACTTCTTCCGGCTTCAAGAGATATCAAACTTTCTTGTGTGAGTGTGAGTGCTCCAAATGAATTGGACTTGCTTCTATTTATAGGCTTCAAGGGAGGTCGAATTGATGTCCTTAGTTCGACTTGATCTCTTCTAGGCCGACTTGATGTGGAGGATACATAAATTACATTTGACTCGATACTTAACCTTTTTACATGATTCAAAAGCCCAAGAAGGGTCTCTTTAAAAGTACAATGACTCTATTGACTCAAAATAAATCCTAGAAGTCCTCAATGGGGAATTTGCCCTAAAACATGGTGACCCAAGCATGAAACCCATGCTTTAATAAGTCACAATAATAATAACAAAAATTGTTTTCTTTATTCTTTTGACAAGTACGTTACAAGATGTCTCAAATACATTTAATGAAGACTGAACCTAGTTACATTTTCCAGCAACATCTACACCTACAATGGGAATGGCGTACATTGTTCTTTCCAAATTATATTCTCCCATACTTAGTTTAATGTTGTGTCATTTTCTCACATAATCAAGACTTCTCTATTGGAAACTAAAACTTGAAATTTTTTCACTGGATATATAGAATAATTGAGGTGCTTTGGTAATCTTTTATCAATGAAGTTATGGGTACTAATCGAGTCAATAAGCACTATGTGACCCTTTGCTTCTTAATGTAACCAACAATCTATAGGTTTGAGGTGCTGACAAACATGCCACTACTTGAACCAATATTTCACACCTATCTAAATTAGTATTGTGCACAATTTCAACTCTATTTTCTTCTCTTAAGTTGACAAGGTCTTCTTCATTTCTTTGTGTAGATGCATTCATTTCCTGTTCATCATTAGTTTCCAGGGTGAACAATTCCATTTCTTGAGATTTAAACCCTTTTTATTGTTTGTTGTTGCAACCAAAACATAGTCATTTTTCTCCTTTCATCCATTTCCTTTTGTGATATTTGAGGAGGTTGAGGTAGGGTTGTCAAAAGAACCAAAAAACGATCTCTGCTTCATGTGTATACACCAATGGTAAACTTCAATGTAGTCTTATTTTGAGCTTAGATATGATGAGAAAATTGCATAGCTTCCATAACATTTTCATGATGTTTTAGGAAAATCACATGTTTAATATCTTCTTCCAATTCACACATGTAAACTTCCAACAAATGTTTATCACTTGTGACTTATGTTATCTACCCTTGTGGCCAATTTGAAATTCCAAATCACAATCTTCAATATCACCTAACTGTTTGATTTTTGTCAATTTCCTGAAGTAGTCTTGTTTCCTAACTTTTCCATATTTGTGGTTCTGAGTGTTGGACACCTAATTCGTAAGGGTTGTCGTGTAAGAATTCCAACAACTATCAGAAGTCCAAGAGACCTCTTGGAATATGAAACCAAGGGTTAGCACAATGTATTTATATGTACATTCTTGTGAATAATAAGCATTCCAAGATTTATCTAAATTCTTTCTATCATTTGTGTGAGTTTAACATATTATCGGAGTGGGTGAGTTCCTGCCTTGCTCAAGTTTGAGCCACTAGTTTTGTGGCCTTTCTCTGTATGTCAGTTTCATCGTCAGACACACACTTCTGAATCTCTTCTAAGTTAAATTTGAGCTGAATTCTCTGCATATTTGCCAGGTTTTTTTCTTTTCAATTGTAAGTCATATCTACCTATTGCAACTACTCTGTGGAGTGCCAACAACCTGACGTATATCTGTCCAAGTGTTAAAATTGGCAACTGGGGCCAAACTCCATGTGGGTCATCTTATTAATGGCAGCTGATATTTTTCTTTGATCCCTCTCATCGAGAGGTGAAGGATTGATCTTAAGATCATCCGATTTCGATAAGTATTCATCAAGATATGAATTTATTTGTGTTATGGGACAATTCGTCAAGGTTGGCCAGCAACCAAATAAACCCCCCAAGTGCTCAACGTTTTAGTATAAAAGGAGATGGCTTGAGAGTCATTTTACACACACACTTCTCCTAAGATCTCTCTCCACTCGTCTGGGTTTGGTGGCTATAGAGATCAAGAGGGAGAAGCCCTAGATGCAGCAAATCAAGGTGCCCTAGACATAGTTGAAGAGAGAAACACCTAGCCGCAGTTGAAGGGGATATAGTCATGCCCTAGCCTCAACAAAAGAAGGTCTAATGCAGTCATATTTTCCGTTGAAGAAAGGCTCCTATACGCTGTATAGAGGATGCCTATCCGAGATCTTAAGAAGACCTAACCGTTGTCATATCAAGCCCTAGCCGCAACAGCCTAGAAGAGAACAGGAGGAGTTTAGGATTTTGGACGACGTGGAAGAATGGGATCCAAAGTGCATCCATTCATGAGAGATACACCTCTGAAATGACCGAATTTGCTAAGGGAGAAGGAGAAGCTTGTAGGGGACTGTTTTGGGTTAATTTGTCCCTTACAAGGCCTCATATTTCAACAACAGGAGGCTGCAGCCATGAAATGTAGTTATGGGTGGTGGATATGCCTTCTCCTTGTGGTATCTTGCTCCCACAAGCGAGCCGCAGCTAGGAGCTGCTACAGCTCAGCTGCAGGCCTAAAAGGCATTGTTCAAGAGGCAGAAAGACACATGCACGCTGCTGCGTGAACAGGAGGCCGTAGAACAGTGTTTGGAGGCCGAGAAGGTGGACTTAACAATGGCATAGGAGAAGATATATGTGTGGGAGAAGGCTGCACTATTTGGGAGGTCTCGAAGTCAAGAAAAGTGGGCTGTAGCAGGTAGCAAGAAAACCCTAACTAGTGACCTAAGTGCAGAGAATAATCAATAGCCCTTGAAGAAGCATAGTTATGTATTTATGTTGATTTGGGTGCTAGAGGATCAGTCCTAGTGTGGATAGAATTATTGCAGCCTATAAGTGCCATGTATTGAGGTCAACGTGAACAGTTGGAGATACACCAGCGTTCCTTGCAACCTGTTGGAGCCAATTGGAAGCACATTGGTACAGCAGCATGCAAGGGACAACAAACTAACATTGTGACAGTTGTATGGTACTTCGCAGCAAGTACACCAAGCATGCAAAGGTACATCATGTCTAAATGGTAAAGCATGGACAGTTGCAAGCATGGTGATGCATGGAGCAGCAATGAAAAAATGCCCCACCCCCTTCGCGCACTCTTTAGAGAAATAAAAAATGAAAAAAAGATTTTCGGCAACGGGACAACCCCTCCCACAAGGAGGAGGCTGAAAGTCTTGGTGGTGATGCGCTGACTTTATTTCTTTCTTTCTGACTTTCTTTCTTTCTTTCATTTTTTATTTCTCTAAAGAGTGCGCGAAGGGGGTGGGGCATTGATGGAGCAAGTAAATGGGACAATTAGTACAAGGTGCAGCAATCATAAGGTCCAACATTGTGATGGTGGGTGCAACATGGTGCAACACGGTGAGGTGCAGAGTGATGACGAGATGCAACACAATGATAGGTGAAGGAGTCACCTTGGAGAATCAGTTGAAGCAACATGTCTTCAACTGATCTCATGTAGAGATGATCTATTCTCTTATTTAGAAAGTCTTAAGTGTTGTCTTCTGTTGTAAATGTACTATTTCTCTCTCTCTGCTGAACTATTGAAGAACATATAAGAAGAATTGATCAAGGGTTTCCCCACATTGGGGTTTATCCCTAGCTAGTGCCACATCTTGTGTCCTCTTGTCTTGGCTTGTCTTCTGCAATTTATGCTTATGTTCTATTTGCAGTTTACTTTAACGCTGATGTGATTGCTAGTCTAGAAAAGATATTGAGCTAACTGTGAAAATTGAATTAAATTGCTCTAAGCATAGAACATACCTAAAATTAACATGGTATCAAAGGTGAGGTGAAGACAAAGCCCAAGCAAGAGTGAAAGAGCAATCACCGAAGATAGTTGGGAAAGGACAAAAGGATCAATGGATTCCTCATCCCTCTTCAAATTCACCAAGGGTGAAGTCGGAGTAGAGAATATTATCAGAGTGACGCAACGAAAGCTTTTGATGGCCTACCTATAGATCACTTCAATGGGAAGTCTGGATCTTAGAGTGGAAGGAAAGGCGGATGCCTTGCTTACAATAAGTTCGGCCATTATGCGAAAGAATATCTAAGTGGCAGGGACACATCTCTTGGTGAAGATAACAATCATTTAGGGACATCTTCAATGATCGGTGGAATGACAGGTAATGCAGGTCATCAAGGAAATAGCCGAATCTTCAAAGGAAGCAAGGAATCCTAGGTATGAAGAATCAAATGTTGTTTCTAATAAGATAAAATTATCTTTTATTGGCCCTCTCTTTCATATTCTGTGGGAATTTGGCTTATTGATTTTAGTGCTTCAAGGCACTTCATCGGATAGAAGGGTGCTCTCTCTAATTTGGTAGAGATTGAAACAACCGTGGGATTATACTTGGAGCCGATGCCATCTATGCCGTAAAGGGTGTAGGGAATATTACCCCTCAATTGAATGAGGGTAACTCGATTCATTTACAGAATCTCTTTTATGTATCTGATGACAAGAAGAACATGGTTCCCATTTCGGCAATGGAAGTCAAAGGCTTCTAGATGGCATTCTGTAATATCCCTTTTCAGGGATATCCCTAAAACACAAGCAAACTCCAACCAGAGATGGATTGGGAGGGCATTTACCAGATATGTCGCCTCTGAAAAAAGGACGTGATCTGGAAGCTACCTGGCCCTTTCCAGACTTTGTCTAAGAGTATAGGAGAAAAACACACAAGTGGTATAGTAGCTGGTGTTGGGTTGTGTTATATTCTTTCCACGACTAGTTGGGCGAACCCACCTATGGTTTTCGGTCCATGGTTTTGGACGCGATGGTTTTTCGGTCCATGGTATTTGATGCTTCGGCATGTATAAATATGTATTGTAACATTGAAAGGAATATAATGAAAAATCAAGCTGGTAGTCTCGGTTTTGAGATCCATTGGGAAATCTCTGTGTATATGTGTTTTAGTGTTATGCTCTCGCATTTTTATTTTTCCTGTGATTTTGAATTCGTATGCAGGTAATTTTTGTACGGGGTTAAAACCTACATTTGGTATCAGCGCTGTTTTGGCTTCAAGGGGACGCCTTTGTTGCTGAGGGGTTTCGCTCGGGCCTGTGGTAGACCCTGTTCAGTGGGAGATCTGCGAGATCGATTCTGGCGGTGAAAGAAGATGCGAGCAGCGGAAAGATAGAGATTGAGAAGTTTAATGGTCAGAGTTTTGAGTTGTGGAAACTCAAGATGGAGGATCTGTTGGTGGATAAAGATCAGTGGATCGCGGTAGATCCAGGTACTAAACCAAGGGGAGTGACCGATGAAGAATGGAAGAAGTTGGATCGGAAGGCAAAGAGCACAATACGATTGTGTGTCTCAGATTCAGTATTGTTGAATGTATCAGGGGAAGCTACGGCGAAGGCTTTATGGACAAGTTAGGGACTTTGTACCAATCTAAGTCTCTGGTGAATAAACTGTTCCTGCGGAAAAAGTTGTATAACCTGAGGATGAAAGATGGAGACTCGGTGACAGAGCATCTGAATACGTTTAATACTGTGGTAAGTCAGTTATTATCTGTTGATATTAAAATTTCAGATGAAGATAAGTGCATCAGTTTGTTGTGTTCTCTACCAGACTCGTGGATAGTCTGGTTATTGCAATAGGTAGCAATGCAACTGCTT
>APFE031717723.1:445318-468582 GCA_000404065.3 Pinus taeda | reverse complement strand
GGACAATTCAGTGGAGACAAGTGTTAGAGGTGAGTGAAAGGGCAAGATAGCTGTCAGTTGTGACTATAGTTGTGCATGAGATTTGCACAGTCAGTGGATTGAGATTGCCAATGAGGATTGCATAGTGTAACACAAGGGAAATACGAGTTTGGTTCAGCCATTCTCATCTATTCTTAGCAGGGATTGTATAGTAGAGACAAGCAAGCATCGGAGGAGATTTGAACCTGTGATTGATTCAAATCTGAGCTAGTTTGTGTGTAACAGGTGGAGATAGTACTAAGTACTTGCGAGGAGTATTGTATTATGTATTGTTACATGTTCTCAATCAATATAATATACAGATAGTTGAGGGGTTTTCAGCTGTATGCTTTCCCCAGTACATACTGTGTTCATATGTGTGATTGATGTTTCAATGTGCGCATGCGATTATTTCTTAATTCCGCAAAATTGATGATCAATGGTAGAGGAGGTTATGTATTATGCATGAATTCCACAATAGTGTATAATCAGGATAATCTCTATGAAAAAGTGTTATATTATTCAAAATTTCTACATGATCTGCTTTATCCCTTTGTTGACGATTGTCATACTGCTCACTAGTCTTTACTGCATCAAGATAGCTTTTGGTGGAGGTTGACGACTTTTGTGATTGAGATGCTTCTTCAGTATATAGAAGACCTATCTTTATCAGAGGAGAATTTTGAACTTTGATAATTTCATTTAAAGTTTCTGATGCTTTAGCAAATCTAAGATTAAGATATTTCGTTTTCTCAAGATCCTTTCTTAGACCCACAATTTCACATTCAAGTTTTTCATTGTGTTTTTCTTTTTCAGCAAGTTGTTATGTCAATGTATCTATAATCATATTCTTTTCTTCTAAGCAGATTTTGAGTTTAGATATTTCTTCATGAAGGTCTTCCTCTTCTAAAGAATCCCAAAAATTATCATCGTCATACGCCATGAGAATTCTGTAATCTTGTCCAGTTTCATCTTCATCACTATTAGATAAACCATCTCTATCTTCATGAGCATAGTAACTCCTTTTATTCACAACTTGTTTTCTATTCCCTTTTTCATATTCCTTTCCTTTTTCAATTTTATCTTTATGAGGACATCTAGTAGCATAATGACTGACTCTGCCATAAGAAAAGCATTTGAAGAGTAACTTACCTCTAAACCTTCCAGAACCCTGTTGAATCTTTTAGACAAAGTTTATGTCATCTTCTTCTTCTGAAATATGTCCTGATTCATTGTGTTCTTCATTTCCTTTTGTTGAATATTTGAATGTGGCTTCTCTCATATCTGATGGTCCTCATTTTCTCATCTCAAAGGCAGTTAAGATTCCATGAAGTTGCATCATAGTGATATTCTGCAGATCCTATTTTTCTTCTATGGAAGAGACTTTGGATTCAAATTTAGCAGACAAGGATCTCAAAACTTTCTCAACTAAGATAACTTCCTTAATTTCTTCACCCGGATTCTTCATACAATTGACAACCTCATCTATACGTAGGAAGTAACTAGCTATGCTTTCATCACTATGCATCTTAAGAGTTTCATACTGAATTTTGATAGTTTGAAGCTTAACACATTTTACCTGAGAGTCTCCTTCGTAGCTCAAAACAATTTTGTCCCATATTTCTTTGGCTGATTTGAGTTGCATGACTTTGACAAACTCTGATTGTGACAGACTTCCCAATAAAGTATTGACAGCTTTCGCATTGGTTTCATATTTCCTTTTACCTGTCGTATCTATAGGAATTGTTGTTGGAAATGTATATCCTCCTTCCACAATTTCCCATACATCTGTTCAAATCGATTGTAGATAGGTTGTGGTTCTTATTTTCTAATAAACAAAGTTGCTTCCATCGAAGATTGGTGGTCTGATGGATCCCATGCTTTCTTGATTGTTCATGTTGATGGATCTCCCTTCAAGCGATCAAGCTTCTTTTGAATGACCTGCTCTGATACCAATTGTTGGAAATAATACTGAGAGGGGGGTGAATTAGTATTATCATATCAATAATTTTATTTCCCAAATAGATTTATATATGCTACATCAGTGAAGTGAACTAGCGTGTACACGTGACTATGCTTAAAGAAACCAGCGTATATGCAGAGAACTTGTGATTTAGACAGTTTATCATGTGATGAGCTTAAACCATTATATCATAGATTTATTAGACAATGCAGAAAAAGTAGAATAAAGCATCAAACATAAGAAACACACATGAACACCAAGATTTAAGGTGGAAACCCAATGTGGGTAAAAACCACCTGATGTTGTCGTCTCTGTCTTCTTTTATTAATAAGAAGTTTTGTTTACAATATTGTACTAGTGTAGAATCATACCAGTATGCAGGCTTCTACTTGCAAAAGGTTACAACCTTCTCTTGTTTTCCAGCTTCTACTGGAAGAGAGCTACAACCCCCTAGCTCTTGTACTAGCCAATATGTTTACTAGTACGTAGGTGCCAGCCTACAGAAAACTCCACTCTTCCACCAAGGACCATGTTTCATGAATTTTCAGACTAGATACTCCTGGATCACAACACCACAAACTGAAGGCCATGTTTCATCAAACTTTTCACATTGGACCCATCAAAGCCTTTTAAACTTAAACTGTATCAACCAATATTCAGTTAATCTGAACAATCAGATCACTGACACCAGAACTCTGTGTTGAACCTAGAACCCTGCATCATCATCCAAAACCAGCTGTAACCTAAAAAAGCATGCATTAGAGTGTATAAGCTACTTGGTTGAACCCAACCTGTGTGTATGCGCTCCTTCCTTTAACCCAACCTGCATATATCTCTAAATATTTTGAATCATACACTTCTAAACCATATACTATACCAATCAGTGACATTCTAAAGACCTATTGTCATATTACAAAGTTCAAAAATAGATAGGAGCAAGGATCACCCTTCCTTCTTAATCAATCAGTCAATCAGATTCAATTTCCTTATACAATAGTTCTACATTCAGATATGAGAGGACTTCATTGACAGACAAGAGTAAAACAACATAATTTGATCAGATAGATCAGTTAGATCTAAACATAAGATTTTCTTTTTGTATACGCTACTTGGAAGAGTCGAACCTGCATGTACACGCGCTTTTGCTTAGACGAACCTGCATACAGATCTACAAATTTTGACTCAAAACTTTGTTGTAATTCCAGACTTCAGACAAACCCAAATCATGATAGATAGCAAATAGAACAAGCACAAAACATCAAATCTAGTCACAACCAATATCAGATCATTCAAGAATAAGTCATTTCAAGTCTCACGATTCGTAATCCAATGTTGAACTCAAGGTGCACATGAATATTTCAGATCCCATCCCAAACATAACCCTACAACATAATATATACTTCAGATAGAAGTATCCCTTAGAATATCATTGCTTGCACACTTTGGCTTAATGATATTCTCCTCCTTATATACTCTTAGGCCTTTCTCAATACCTTGGACCAAAACCACTTATGACCAATACCTTGGACCCAATACCTAGGGTCAATACCTTGGACCAAATGCCTCGGACTAATTACCTTGGACCAAAATACCTTGGATCAAATACCTTGGACCACAAAATTGGTTTTCCAACATGTATGCACTTTTTCTCCTTTGAAAGTGCGTGTATATGTTATACGCTACTTTTGTTCTATTAAATTGCATGTATACGCGCCTTAGACAAAGTGAACCAACATATACCTCTCTTTCTTCATTCTTTGGAGTCTGATCTGTAATCCTTTGTTGTTGACCTGCTGCACTATGAACTTTCATCTGAATGAGTTGCCATCAAGGAAAATACCTATATCATAATGCCAACACCCGGTACCAAATTTATCTACTATATAGGAAATAGTTGAAAGCAAGGCATTAAGATACATCAAAAAACAAATAGAAAACATTCATTCATTCGTAAATCCATAAAATATTTCATCTCAATAAATTTGATCATAAAAAATATGTTTACATAATATTAAACAATGTCATGTACATAACGAGACATATATCAATTATTCATTAACATATAACATTCATTTGTTAATCATAGACACAAAATACTTCATCTCAAAAGAATTTATCATCAAAAATATGTTTTCATGATATGGTACGCAATGTTTCTAATGAGATAACTATTACAATCATTTCTTTTTCTTTTTATTTATTTTTATGACTTGTTCGCTTACTCATCACGGTGTCGACACTACTGTAATAGGGGTGGATCATTAGCTGTAACAAAAAATAAATTTTAAATTGATATTTTGTGTTATTATTCATTAATAAAGGTATCATTATATTTTTCTTTACCTCATGCAATAGTTGACACTGTAATTTAAAAGAGGAAACAATTACCAAGATATCAAAACATAAAAGTGTAATTTACTAGATACTTCTCATACAGAATGTTGATATTGGTCAAGACAACCAATATGGCCTCCCATATTCACCAGTAGTGTGTATGGAATCTATGCAGGAGTATGTTTGGAATTCATAGATTCCCCAAATTCTACTCGTGAAGATGGGAGGCAATATTGGTTGTTTTGCTCAATATTGACGCTTTGTTTGATAAGTATCTATAGAATTGCGCTTTTCCATTTTGATATTGTGTTAATTTTTCCTTTTTAAAATTTTTGAAGATCAGTTCTAGGTTTGTTAACGTCTGTCAATTTTTTTAACCATGAATCGCTAATGGATTGTGGAGATGCTACAATGGTTGAACGTTGTATTTTCCAAGAAGAGGAAAACAAAGGAAATATGGAGATTCTAATACAGACAATATGAAACAAAATCGTTCTAATATAGACAATATGAATACCTAAATGACATCCTCTTGGTTTTGAGAATGAATTTTTGGAGTAGTTTAATCTCGGTCGAGAAAACCTCCCTCCACTCAATGAAGCAGTAGTGAAGTCAACATTGAATTTGTTGTTGGTATGTTGGATTGAGGTGCTTTTCTCCCTCTACTAAATAGGGCCAATGGCATGAAGGTGAAAGCTCTCATGCCTCCACCCCCTCCCCTCCCCCCCCTTCACATCACTCTCAATTCCCCAGTACCCAATCTATCAATTATATATGAAATAGTTGAAAGCAAGACATTAAGATACATAAAAAAAACAATTAGAAAACATTCATTCATAAATCCACAAAATATTTCATCTCAATAAATTTTATCATAAAAAATATGTTTACATAATATGAAACAAGATCATGTACACAAAAAGACATATAGAAATTATTCATTAACATATAACGTTCATTCATTCATGCATTAATCATAGACACAAAATACTTGGGGGTTTAGCGGAATAGATAAGAGGGGTTTGTATAAAAATTTTAGGGAAGAGCGTAGTCGATGATTTTTTAGATGCTTAAAGTGAGAAATTTAATAGCATTGGAAAATTAATAATTGCACATTTATCCTTCAATAGATTAGGTTTCATCCAAAAGGCATGCATGAGCATTTTTTTTTAAACTAGGCATATGAATTGTTGCACCATTTCAAAAATCTAGAAACAAATATTGATCATGATTAAATACTGAAATTCACTTTTTGAATAGGGTATCCAAATTAATTTTGAAAATGCATTGTTAAAATATCAGACCTAGTTTGAAACTACAGTCATTGTACTTGAATAGGAAAAAGTAGTCTTTCACATACACATATAAGATCTAAAGTCTGAAAAGGAGTATAGAAGTTGAGAGCTATGTTCAATGCATATATCTTAATGATTAATACTGGATAAATATTTCCATATGTGTATGTGTGTGTGTTATGAGCATGAGACTTCTAATATTCATCAAACTAAGAAAATAGAGAATATGAATAACCTACAGGATCCCATACCTATGGAAAAATGTTTACAAGATATTTTTAATATGGACAAAGGATAATAAACTACCTTCATTAAACATCTACTAATTAACCTAGACTTAGTGTACCACTTGAAGCTAGAGAGCCATGCAAACAGTGGAAGGCTACAAGTCTTATAATTTTCCATAATTTGAATAGAACCTCATAACCATATTATGGAATTCAATGATTATTGGGATAAAGCATGAGATGAGTTGATACACCATCCCATGAAGCATCAAGATTAGTCTCAATATAGACTAGTCGACACTATTGGAATGCATTCTATATTAATTTCTACTATATTTATTGTAACTAATCTATATATTGGTTGGATTTTCTAATATTTATTAGTTTAACATATATTAGTTTTCAATTCACAAAATTTTGTGATTATGATGACAATTTAAGTACACACAAGTGTAATGTCCATGATGGGATGTATGAATTATCCTCCACACATTGCCCATTAATGATTATAACCTTGAATGGGCTAGCAATGGTATGTCATGACCATCTCAAAATGACCCGGAAAATGAAAATTTACCATGTTTGTCGTCATCACTTCACATTGTCTCATAGATTACCCATTCTAAAAATTATATGCATGAATTTATGGCATACAATTGCCTCTACCTAGCCTATGATTCATTGTGAGAACATGTGAACAAAGTACAATTTATAAGTAGGGGATCCTGTGAATAAAGATACACCAATTTTCCTTTATTCACTTGATGTCACAATCAATCATAAGATAGATAGAGGGGATGGCCTTCCATAAATTCATGCATATAATCTGTAGAATGGGTCATTCATGAGATAGTGTGAAGTGATGATGACAAAAATTGTAATTTTTTATCTGTTGTGTAATTTTGAGATGAGGAGATAGACTAGTGCTAGCCCATTTAAGGTTTTAATCCTTGATAGGAAATTTTGGGACGACAATTCATATGTCCCACCATGGAAATTACACACATGTGCTTAAATTTTCATCATAATCACAAATTTTTGTGATTAGGCATTGAAGCAGAAGTAGCTAGCACCTAAATTAAGAGTGTTGTAGTGTATGATGGAGTGGAATAGATATACAAAATAGTAGATGGTTGAATTATCATGGGCATAGATTGTGTAACAACCCCAAGTTAAAAGTTAATGTAATAAAATTAATAAAGGAAAAATAAGACCAAGGTCATGGGAAATGTATTCCAATCTTAATGTTGGGAAAAGCATCCTAGTGGGCATCACTTGTTGTTTATTATGGCTAAGGGGAAATTGGAAAGGAATTGGAAATGGATATGAAAAGGAAAAAAGGCATTATTGGCATTTATTTAATGAAAATAAAGGAAATTAAGAGAAAAGGGAGATGAAAGATCGCAAGTTGCATGTGGGGAGAAAATTGAAGGAAAGTAGATGGAAAATGAGGAAATTAGAGGCATCAGAGCATCAATTTGGGGCCATTTGTCAATTTAGCTTTGGAATTGGCATCAGAGAGGAGAAGAGAACCAACAGGAGAAAGAAAGCAAGCAAGAAAAGGAAGGACAAGGAAAGCAAAGGAAGGACAAGAAAGCAAAGGAAAGTAAGGATAAAGCAAGGGAATGTTGGATCAAGCAACTTCAGCAGGAATACTTGTAGGTAACATGTTGCATGTATGATTTCCTAGCTATTTTGGCATTTATGGTACATGCATGTGCGTATTTGGCTTATTTTTTTGTCATTAGCATGGGTGTTACCGGCTTTGACAGTGGTTTTAGCCTTGCCTTGTCATTTATGGATATCCATGGTGTAATGGGATTCATTCTTGGTTGATATTTGGATTATCGGAAGGTTTTGGATCTAGGTGAGGTGGTCTTAGGAAAATCCCAAGGGTCAGTGGTGGTGATGGTTTTCTCTAGGAATCCCTCAATAGATGGGTGGAGACAAGAAAATTCCTCAAGGGATGGTGAAGGAATTCTAAGGCATCCAATATTTGTTTGGTTTTGTGATCTCAAGACTGGTTTAGGTGAGATCATGATAGTGTGAGGGTGGAGGTGGGTTAAGCTCTTGATTCCCTTAGTTATTTATGGATTGGTTTATCCCATGAGATCCACACATTTAGGCTTGGAATATGGCACAAGGGTGAATGGCTAAAAGAAATATTTGGTTCATCCCAATCTATGGTTGAGTTGTACATGGAAGTCTCTGACTTGTTTGGCTTTTGAAGATGTTAATAAAAGCTAAGTTCCTCTTGTATTTCATGAGTAATTATACTTGTTGTTATGTGGCTTTGGTGTGTGTTCTATCATTGTTATTATTCTGGTTATAAGCATGGATTTATGACAAATTCAAGTTATGGCTCTTATCATGTTTGACTAGTAAATTAATGGTTATTGAATGCATGACCTAATAGATGTTATTATAGCTATTGTGAGAGGGAATTAGAGCTTCTTGATGATTCTCTGATAAGTTTCAAACCTTTATGTTCATATATGCATTCATGACCTATTGATTTCATATTCTCAATGTGTTTGATGGAATGTGTTTCATGGTTAGGCTTGGTTAGGTCAAGTCTTTGATCAATTTTTTCATTGAAGGCTTTTTCTATGTATCATTCATAATTCTAGAAAGTTTCATCAAGTTTTGGGTAGAGGTCTAGATCCTAGCCCTGAAAAAATTGCTCAGATCTCAGGGTTGCATGCACAAAACTAGGTAATTTAGACTGCAGTCAATGGGAGGCAGGGTCATCCATGCGACTAGAAGCTTACATTCACTGGATTTCCTTGTTATGAAAGCAAATGGGAGTCTAGGTCACTAAACATTTAAGTTGTCTTAGGGTTTGGGCACCTAGAGTGGTGTATCAACTCCTGAGGGTCCTATAGCTCCTGAGGAAGGTCACTGAAGTTTTGGTTTGGTGATTCCACTTCCTTAATTGTACTTAGGAGTTGATTCATGCCATAGTATCCCTCTACTAATGTTTACCCCGACAGGCTGGTGAAAGTGGGTAGATGTGGGAGGTGTCATTATAGAGTAATGTCATAGTCTGGTTCAAACACTTGGACAATATGGGATAGATGCATGTTGTTATTCATGCATTGGCATGGTTATAGTTGTCATGCATGAGGTCATGGTATGCAATTGGTATTGTCATGCATGATATTTTCATATTGATATGATTATGATTATACATGTATAATGATAATGTGGATTGATTTTGTAGATGAGAAAAGCCTCCCCTAAACGTCACTGAGGTATGATTTTGGTTATGGTATCTATTTGGTTTAGATGACATGGTATGCTTGCAAGAAGAAGAGTATCAAATATGACGAGAGAAATGGTGGAATACAATTCACGAGACTCTCCCTAAAGATTAATTGAGCAACAAGGAGATGAGTATTCTCCTGATATAGCAGACACATTGAGGAGTTTGATGGAAGAGATAATAATTTGCAAGGAAAACAATAACAAGTTGGTTGAGGCTCAAGAAATAATTGCAAGGGCTTAGGAAAAGAAGGTAGAGGTCAATGTAGTGATCCTTAAGGATTTGTTAGACTTGCAGAGATAGGGATAGTTTAGGATCAATCAAGAGTAGGAAGAGAATACTAATGGGGCATATGGTACTAATTCTCAGTTAGAATACAGGTTGGATAGAAGGGACACAGACAGAGGAGGGAGATCATTAGGTACACCTAATAGGAGGACTTGTATGTATGGGTTTCGTTCTAGTTCCTCATCCAAGAGACATCATCATCATCATTGTTGCCATCATCCTTATAGGAGGAATCAGTACTTTCCAAAGGAATTCAAGAAATTCAAGTCCCCTAAATTTGATGGAGAGATGAAGAAGTGAGAAGATGTAGAGGCATGGTTTCTTGGGTTGAAGAAATTCTTCAGATTGCATAATTACTTAAAGAACATGAAAGCCAAAATAACCACCTTCAATCTTAAAGGGAAAGCAGATATTTGGTGGGAAGATGTGAAGAATGCTAGAGACATTCATGAAGAAAAGTTGATTTGGGATGAGTTCGAGAGACTCCTCAAGAAGAAGTACCAATATAAAAGGTATTATGATGATAGAGCTAAGGAGTTTTTTGGGCTACATATGGGTTCCATGATAGATGATGAGTATACTAGCAATTTTCTGGAGTTGTTGAGGCATGTGCCTTACCTCAGGAAGGAAAAAGAAAAGATTCAAAGGTTCATTAGTGGGTTTCTAGCATCATATAGAGACCAAATTGAGTTTTATTAACCTCAGTTGCTGGAGGAATCCATCAGGAAACTAAAGCAATGTTATGAGAAATCAAAGCGTAAAGTTGAGCCTAAACATGATTTGAAGGGGAATGAGAAAGTTAAAGGGAAGTGGCCACCAAAGTGGGGAAGACCTCAAAGTGTAGGCAAGAAAGAGAATGTGGTTCCTTATAACAAGTTTAATACAGTTGAGAAGGGACATGGGTCACAACCTGAGAGCATCAAAATAGGGATGATGGTAGGAGAACATTGTAGTGTTGGATTTTGTGGCAAATATCATCATAAGAAGGATTTTCCATTGTACCGCGGTAGCAAGCCTCAGATCTATAGTGCTCAGGAGGCATAGACAGATTGTTTCAAACTTAAATAGGAATGCAACAAATTATAGATATAACCATAAATACAGAGATGCCACATAAATGACAATTCATTATGTTAATAGAAAAATATTGAACGATGCTTACAAACTGAATGGAAAAAAACCAGCTCGGGCGATGCTAGCTTATCTTTGAGAATAGATGTGGCAGCTACATGCCTCTGAACTGTGTTAAAATGAAGCTTAAGGGCCTATTTATTATTAAACAACAAGAGAAAACCCTAAACAACCAAAACCCTAACTCCAGGAGATGTAACGCCAAGCGTTTGTGGGTCCTGTTGGGCAGCCAACTTCGCAGGGTCATAACTTGGTCATATTATCTTTGTTTGGTGCATATGATACTTATTGGAAAGGTCTCTCTGAGTACTACAAGAATTGTGACATACCCCTTCCTACGAATACTAGCCTGTAGCGGACCTCAAAAAAACATTGTTTAAGGGGTCAAAACTACTTCAGAAGTTAAGGACCTAAAAAACTTCTAAAAATAGTAAATGATGAAATAAACAAGGAAACAGATGAAATTGACTGAAGGTCTAGGTGGAATAGGTGGGTGGCCACCAATATCCACCTAGATCATTCCTCCTCCCTTAGGAATCAATGGTCCCCATTGCTTGCAAAGCCTCCATGAGGTGAGAAAATTTCTGTTGAACCTGGTCCCTAGTGAACCACTTGCCCTGGTGAAGGAGTTGGCCTGATTTGACAAATTGATATAGATGGATCTATTGTTGTCCATTTTTCTTAATCTGTGTATCCATGATCTGATTAGTTTTAGCCTGTTCCATGTAATCTTGGTTCAACTCTAATGGTGTGAGTTGTCCTGTAATGTCGGATGTGTCCAGCAAGGGTTGAAAGTACGGTCAAAGGTGGTCTACATTGAACACTACGTGCAGACCAAGGAATGGTGGAATGCTTAGCTTAAAGGAATTTTCCCCCACAACCTTCATGATGGTGTATGGCCCATATCGGAGTGAGAAAAGCTTGTGGTGGGGTCCAGCGAGGTGCTACTTTTGCAAATGTAGCCAAAATTTTTCACCCACCTGGAACTTGTGCGGAACCTGATGTTGATCGTGCCGTTGCTTGTACTTAGCATTAGCTCTATCCAATATATCATGGACTGTTACATAGAATTTTGTCATTGTCCCTGTACTCCCCATTCCTTGATCCTGGAGGACCTCTACAGTGAACCCCGCATGCTTTTCCTTCATGGAGAAACTCCCATTATGTCCCTCTCCATGAGTAGATCATTTCCCTTTTGCACCATTTCCCCTGAAACTTCTATTTTTCCCAGTGTACAAGACCTGTGCTAATGGCCTTTGTCTTCCGTGCACGGATGTGTAGATATTAGCACTATTCCTCGCATCAATCGGTGTGATTGAGCTATGTTCCATTCATACCAGTCTTGTTAAGGAAATTTTTTTAAATTAGAGCCGAAGCTTCCAGCTCTAGAAGCTCTGTAACAGAAGCCTGGTAAATGGTTTGGCTAGATGAGGTCAAGGATGACAGTTTGGGCTCCTTTCCCCTATAATGATGGAACTACCTCAAGAGATAAGTCCTTCTCCCATGAGAAGAGGATCCATCTCCCATCCATATTTCCTATATAAACCTCCCTTCTTCCCAAGCATAAGCTAGTTAGAGTTTTGGCTGAGTGTGAGTATACTATTTTGATTAGACAAGCAAGCTATTACTAGTTGTAGCCATCTAGTTGTGTGAGGGAGAAGTTTGCTTGGTTTGGAGTGAAGTCTAAAGGAAGAGCCTTTAAACTATTATTGTTTGAAGCCACCATGGACTGCTAGTAGAAGTGTGTGGGAACCCAGGCTTGTTAGAGGAATACTGCAACGTCAAGACGAATGGTTGTAATCCCTCTTTGATATTAATATATGCAACTATCGATTGATTTCCTACATGTTTTGTAATATTACATATCCAAGTCTTAATGCTTCTTGACTCATTGAGTAGGTTGAATTATAATTTGTCTATCATTATGTTTGGGTGTTGTTGTTGTTTACTTGTTTGAGGAGCTCGAAGAAGGAAGTGAGTGATTGTTGGAGTGAGTAAGCAAGGACATCATCAAACAGGATAAGCGACCAAGAGGTAGGCCCTCTTGATTGATTCTAACCTAATGAAATCTTCCATAGAATGTATCTGTTGTGGCTAGACCCATTATCGAGCTAGAGGAATCCATTCGTGTCTGCACTTATAATTTTACTTCACCACAAATTGGCAACTCCACTGGGGAGATCCCATCTTTTGTTTGTTTTGGATTTCATGATTTTGTGAGAACTTTTCTAGTTTCACGTTTTCCCTTTGGTTATGTTTCTTTTATCCTAATTACTGGCTTAAGTCTAAAATTCATAGTAGGAGATCTGCTCCCTTTTTTGATTTTTTATTTTTTTTCCTTAGTTACCTGGGCCAGCGCATTTAATCTGCTGACAGTTGCATCGACCAGTGTGAATTGCAAAGGAACAATCGCACCGACCAGCCTCCGGTGCTTGTTGTCACTTAGGAAGTCACGCTGATGCCTATAAGTGAAGATTAGGTCTTGACCCCAATCTTGGCCAGTGTGCTCTACTCTTGTTTTTTGACCCCATGAGCCTTTTAGACCATCTTCTCCCTAACTAGAGAGCTTCATTTCACTTGGTTTGTGTGCTTGCTTGGTTTAGCCCACCCTCTGATGTGTTAAGTCTGGCCTTGTGTGTAGTTCTTTTTTATTTTTTCTTTGAATCCCTCAATCAACGCTAGTTGTCAGTTAGGTAGCCACGCCGATAAGCCATCAACACTAGTTGTAGTACTGGTCAGTCATACCGGTCATTCCAATCAGTGCTAGTTGTAATAATGTTCAATCGTGATGGTCTCTGAGTTAAGAAAAAATCACAATTTCTCCCATTCTAGTGCCAGTCTGTCTTGACCCTCAAACTCTCTTCTTCCTCCCAGAAGTGACTAGGATGCTTTTTTTTCAATTGAATGAGTGAAAGAGTCTCATTTTCTCTTATTTTGAGTGTCTCTTTTCTCCTTCCAAGCATATTTTACATTGGTTGGTTTGTCGATTGAAGCGTTTATGTGTTGGTTTGTGCGATTCAGGGAAGAAGTTTCTTTTAGTTTCACTTATAATGCTTTGGATTTGATTGATGCTTGTTTGTTCAGAATTGTGAAAATTTTCATTAAAATTCTTTATGTGAAAGATTCATTTTGCATTTTATGAAAAGAGGAACATCATTCTCATTCACTTAAGTGAAAATATTGCAATAGTAGCATCATTAAGAAGCTAGAATTGCATAATCATAAGCATTGGAAATGAAATGGAACTTATTTTGTTGTTAAGGGAAGATTACGTGCATTTAGGACATTTATTAGTGAAAGTTTTCATTCTTTGATTGTTGCATTGATTGTGTTCTCTCTATCCCTCAATTAGTGTTAACTTTCATCAAAGACAAAGGTCTCTTTTCTCATATAGCTGCATGTAGGATTTTTTTCATATGACTGCGGTACGGCCTTGTAATTGAGACCTAATTCAAGATCAATCGTTAAAATTTATTGAGTTAACCTAAGGAAGAATTGAAACTTAATGCTCATATTTAGAGGTCTAGGCTAGAGACGTGTTTTGACGTCTTAAAACCTAGCAGTTGTCATTCACTTCAGCACTAGACAGTGCTAGTACAGATTTGTACTCCCCGTACCAATAAGTATATAATGGGAGACCCCACTAGGCTGCAATCATTTATCCATAGGAAGTTGAGTTTTCCACCTTGTAAACGTGATACACCAAACGCAGCATTCGGGGATATTGTCTGCCCGTGCTTCTCGGTTCGCCGGGAGGTATTCTGCAGTTCATGGTTACCTGGTAATACTTTATGCCTAAAGTACCCTGAGCAGTCATTTTTGATCTGTACTAACTCTTTGAAAAGATCATCGAGAACTTGTGCTTTTGAGCTCGTTAAATCTGAAAGTAATAGAGTCACCTTTTGTCCTTTTCTCGACTCTTAAAATATGAAAAGGCAAAGTTTTGTTTCAGTGTCTTAAAATTAACTGCCCACAAAATATTCCTGGTTAAAGTTATCTTCCTTAGTGTTTATTTAAAATTTGATTCAAATGGAAACATTCCCAGAGTCTACCAATCAAGGGTTCCCCTCGGATGGGAATCTTGGTCCTTTTCCTTCTTTTGGAAATGCTGGTGCTCCTTATATGGCAACGTTGTCCCTGCTTGGGTTAACCATTGGTTTACATGTCTTGTTCTTTTCGACCTAGGTGATCCCGAGTGTCCCAACTCCAGACCCACCATCTCCTTCATTTGAATCACATCATGTTGACTCTAAGGTTGACTTCTCCCCTTCTTCTCCTGTTTCTTCCTCTTCCTCTTCTACTTCGCGTGGTGAAATTTTCAAATCTAGTAACCAGGAGGCTAAGAAGAAGAAGAAGAAGTTAGATAAGTGAGAGGCCAACCGTGCAGCTATTACTCGAAATGCACCTCCTGTAGACAAACCCTCGGATCCTCCACGGAAGGTCAAATTCCCTTGCAGGCTATGTAAGGGTGACCATCTCCTTCAAGACTGTCCTGGAATCCCCAGAGTCTTAGAGGTATGGTCTCAAAATCTGGATTGACCATCCCCATTGACCTCTAGAGATCATGTCAATGTTGCACCCTTGGTTAGCGATGGTAAGAAGAAAGGGAAGATTAGATTCCCCTATAGGTTACGTGAAGGAGAGCATCGTCTTCACCTTTGTCCTCTTATGGATAAATCTTCCAAAGTTTTGGAAATCCTTGCAGCTCCTCAACCCCAACTTCCTGTTGGTTATCACAGGCTTTCTTCTGACCCTCTCCCAATTGGTAAAGAGATTGACTTAGATTCATGTCCTGCCCATCCTGTTATTGCTGAGTGAGACTCTCTTGTGTTTATTCCTGATCAACTGTTGGTCAAAAAGAGTGTTGACTTGGATTCACCACCAGTTGCTCACTCTATTCTGAAAGAGAGTAGTGATCATATTGCTCATGTTCTTCTCATCTCCTCAGATTCTCATGAACCGAAGAGTGACCCTCCCATTTTGGTTGTTTAGGAGAGTCCTTCTCATATTCCTAAACAACATGGGGGCAATCATATGATACCCCCACCAAGTAGTTATGTCGTCTCTTTCGATTGGGATCCATTGACTACTTTCCACCTCCCATCTTATGTGCCTTTCAAGATCGTAGTACAAGCTTATAATATGGTAGTACCTGGCACTATATTAGATGAAGGTGCGTCTATTAGCATCATGTCTTCTACTACTTGGCAAGCTTTAGGTTCCCCACAGTTTATGCCTATCACCCAGAATCTGTTGGCTTTCAATGGAGGAACCAGTTAACCCTTAGTTATCCTTCCAAAGTTACCTATTACTTTGGGAGGAAAGACCGTCTAAATAGATGTGATGGTAGTCCAAGGTCCCTTAGATTTCAATCTTCTCCTTCGACATGACTATGTTTATATCATGGGAGCTCTTGTTTCTTCGCTTTTCCATGTGGTTTGTTTTCCACATGAAAGGAGAATTGTGACTATTGATCAACTGTCATTCATTGGTCACCAACCACCTCTTTTGCAACCATCCTCCCCTATCTTCTCTTGTTTGCAAGCGGTACCTTCCTTGCCATAGGTCAATTATGTGGCTACCTATTCCATCTCCACGTTTGTTGATGATCACACAGATTGTATAGTACATTATGTACTGGGGGCATTGGAACTCAATTTGTCTTTGGTACCAAATGACATGTATTCCTCCCATAGCATGGTTCTTCCATCTAGTGAAGACCTCTTGGGAGCCATGTTCTTGTATGGTTCATGAACAAATACATGAGGAGAGTTCCTGGTATTGTTTCAACCTCATTAAAAAATGAAGCAAGGGGTAATGAGGATGGTTCCTTGTCTTATGTCAACCTAGTTAAAAAATGAAACAAGGGATGAGCATAGTTCCTTGTCTTGCGGCAAGCTCATTAAAAAATGAAGCAAGATATCCAAGGATAGTTTGTTCCTGTATCAACCTCATTAAAAAATGAAACAACTCCCTTTTCCGAATCGAGTCTTTGATTAAGATCTCGTAAAATCCCAGTTGAGTCTTTCCAAGATCATGGAAGTGAACCTTCATTCCATCCACCTAGTTGACTGAAGTGAAGCTTGGGGGGCATGTACCTCGATTGAGTCATTATGCTGGGGGCATGCAAACTTAGCAAGCATGGTTTTTCATTTCAAGCTTGTGTAAACATGAAACTGAATCCAAGCAGAGTTCTCCATGGTTCAAGCTTGTGTCAAAATGAACCCATGCCTGGTTTACATCTTGTGATTGCCTTTTTATCAGCTAAGTTCTTCTAGATGAGCCTTCGTTGTTTCATTCCATCGCCACCATCTCTTTGGCCAATCATATGCTTTCACTTGTTTGTTTTTCCTTTCCTGAGAGACCGCAGCGATGAGTGGTTTTATTAGCCAACCTCTTGACCTTTACATGTTTTGAGAAGTTCCACCATTGTTGGAACCAGTTGCTACCCTTTATACCACTCGTTCCTCCAAGACAAGTCACCTTTAAGATCTTTTCTAACACATAAAAAATGAAAATATTGCCAAGTATTTTTCCCTTTTGACTCGTTAAAGAAAATAAAATGGGGGAGGTCCACTTTCATCTCTTTTCCGACCCTTTAAAATCGAAAAGATGGCCGAGCCCTTGTCATTTCGAACTCGTTAATGGATGTGAAACATCGTGCACCCAATATAAGTTTACCCCTTTTTCGGGCTGGGGTGCACTATTTACGAAAAGGTTACTCCTTGACTGAAATGGTCAAGTGGTCCTCTCAAGTATTGTTTTCTACCTTTTCTCGCTTGAGAGACACAAACGTACAAAAATGGACCATGTGGAGTTTTCTTTTACGTGTCTTTTTCAAACTCTCTAAACATGAAAAGGATACCGAGTTACACCTTTGTTGGACTCGTTAAACTATTAAACAACATCAGATTCGTTGTCATGACGAACATGAGCTTCTCCTTCCTAGGGCTCGTTAAACTTACTAACTTGGATTCCTCCGAAGGATGAACTTACAGTGCAAGCATATGCTATCCCCTTCAAGCTTGCAATTAAAAAATAATTAGGGTACTCGCCAAATATGGTGGGGGGAAATTTGGAAATCTATCAATCGTGTCGGCAGCTCACTCTTGAACATGACACTCTTTGCTTCGTGTCGGGTTGGGACATCCTCCTTTGTATCATTGACCTTCCTGGGTTTGGGCCATTCAGTTTTGCTTTCTATTTTATCTCTGCCATGTCATCATGACCACCAATCCCATGGATCCAAAGGCTACCAAACTTCTAGTTGTGTCGCTGATATGTTCAAGAGTTGTCCTTCTACAATTACACTTACCTCTGATTCTTTGTATCGTCCAAAATCATTTTTCATCCTCTCGTCTTGCGTCGATGATGTGGGATTCATTATGGCCCTCCTTCGACATGATCACTTTCCATCGACTTCAACTCATCATCTGAGAAGTTGACCGAGAGACTCCCTTCCAGTACCTTAGAGCTTGCATGCCTTAATGGAAAGTTCTTCGCACTTGACAACAAGTTCACATCATTTGCTTTCGATCGAGTGATTTCAAGGTGTTCGACTCCAGTTCCTGTATTCACATTCCAGGAATTGTGCTGATAGTATCTTGAGGGACATTGTCATTATTGGTGGTTTCTCTCGTGCTTGTTAACAGTTTACATCATTCACTGGCAATCAAGCGACTTTCTAGCATGTTCAACATCAACACATCGATTCACATGCTAGGATCTATACTTTGATCGGGTCGTGTTGGAGTGCAAGACCTTGGACTCAGATCAAAAAGAGTCTAGATTGTGAATTGGTGTGACATGGTTATGATGATATGCATGTCTCTTTCAGATGGCTGGCCACAACCAGACCATGAGTTATCATATATGATCATTCTCATTATTGGATGGCTGCGACCATACCTCAGTTTCATTATGATACTCTTTAATGGATGGTTGCACCTATACCTGGATCCATTTACATGATCATTCTCTGGATGGCTGATTCCATGCCATGATTCATGTATCATTTGATAGAGATCTCAGTTTATGTATATGTATATATACTTGCTTGCACGTTTTCTGACGGAAGACCGGTTCCCCGCACTAATTTATAAAGAATTTCATCCCTCACACTGGTTCGGCCTTCACGCTTTAGGGGGCATCTGTTACACAACATTTTGTCACTGTCCATGTACTCCCCGTTCTTTTATCCTAGGGGACCTCTACAGTGAACCCTGCATGCTTTTTCTTCATGGAGAAACTCCCGTTATGTCCCTCCCCATGAACAAATCATTTCCCTTTTGTACCATTTCCCTTGAAACTTCTGTTTTTCCCAGTTTACAAGATCGGCGCCAATGACCTTTGTCTCTCCACGCTAATGTGCAGAGATTAGCACTATTCCCCACGTCAATCGGTGCGACTAAGCTATGTTCTGGTAGTGCTGGTCCTATTATGGAAAGTTTTTTAAATTAGAGTTGAAGCCTCTAGCTCTAGAAGCTTTGTAACAAAAGTCTGGTAAATGGTTTGGCCGGATGGGGTCGAGGATGACATTTTGGGCTCATTTCCCCTATAATGATGGAACTACCTCAAGAGATAAGCCCTTCTCCCATGAGAAGAGGATCCATCACCCATACATATTTCCTATATAAACCTCCCTTCTTCCCAAGTGTTAGGTAAACTTGACTTAGGATACAGTCAAAGTTGACCAGGTTAAATAGTGATGGTTTTGGGGCACATGGTATTGTGCACCCATAGTATTTTTCCCATGGTATTATATGTAATGGAGCATATAAAAGGCTGGAAGGACTTAATGGTAATGCAAGACCTAGAGATGAGTGGTGAAGGCTCATTTGGTCGGATTGGCCAGGGTTTTGGCCGATGCTAATGAGATCTTATTAGGTTGGATTTTTCCCCGGATTTGGGGTTTCCCAGATAAACATTTGTGTTTATGTGTTTATGTGTTTATGGTTGTTGCTGGTTATTTTCTTATATATATTCCTCTTGGTAATTATTTATGTTATGTAGTAAATTACTTAACAACTGGTATCAGAGCCAAATATTGGCTTCAAAGGGATTCTTTGATGCCAGGGGTTTATAGTGCCTGATGAGATCAATGCAGCCTTTTTCCAGATCTAGGTCTGAAAATAATGGTGCAACAATCGTATGCGGAAGAACCTCGCGGAGAATGTGTAGAAGATAGTGCCATCAAGAATCGCAATGCATTTGCAATATTTACCACTATGAGGCCACCGGTGCTGGATCTACGAGGTTCTCGTCGAGCTCGTAGTTGCAGTGGTTTGATAGAAGTTTTTGAGCAAATCAAATTGAGAGAGGATGGATCAGAATCACAGCAGAAATAAACAAAAAAAAAAATAATTAATGAAGTCAAAATTATTGCATGTAAATGGGCATACTACTGTAAGACCTGGTAAGGCATGTGTACCCCTCGGTGATCATCGGTAAAGTCTGGGTTAGACATAGTTGATAGGGGGGATGTCGGGTTAACAATACCCCGGGTAAAAACTCTGAGGGGGGTAAGAGCTAGAGTGAGCGGGATTGCCTCACTTAGCAAGTTTGGCTAGAGTTTGTCAAGGAACCCCAAGTCAAGTTTAAGGGGGGAATTGTTAGGTAAACTTGACTCGGGATAGAGTCAAAGTTGACAAGGTTAAACAATGCTGGTTTTGGGGCACATGGTATTGTGCACCCATAGTATTATGCCCTTGGTATTATATGTAATGGAGCTTATAAAAGGCTGGAAGGACTTCATTGTAATGCAAGGCCTGGAGGTGAGCGGTGAAGGCTCACTTGGCCAGTTTGGCTAGGGTTTTGGCCAATCCTAATGAGATCTTAATAGGTTGGGTTTTTCCTTGGATTTTGGGTTTTCTCGGATAAACATTTGTGTTTATGTGTTTATGATTGTTGCTGGTTATTTTTATATTTATTCCTCTCAGTAATTATTTATGTTATGTAGTAAATTTCTTAATAATTGTTATCAGAGCCAGATATTGACTTCAAAGGGATTCTTTGGTGTCAAGGGTTTATAGTGCCTGATGAGATCAATGCAGCATTTTTCCAAATCTAGGTCTTGAAAATAATGGTGGAATAATCATACGTAGAAGAACCTCAAGGAGAATGTGCAGAAGATAGTGTCGTAACTGCCAAGGATCACAGTGCATTTGCGATATTTACCAATTTGGAACATGCTGACGAATTGTTTGGGATTCATGCGGCTTTTTAAAAAAGGTTGAGAGATACCTTTGGTAATATTAAAATTCAAGGCTGATTTTATTCAGAGCTTTTTCGTAGGGAATCGATAAGGGATATTTCCTATGTGTTCTATGTCGTGTTGAAAGATGGAATAGGCGTGGGTTGCATGCAGGTCAGCAGAAGAAAATTATTCATGTAGCTTCGAAAATTGTTCGTTTTCTGCTACGTGAGGCCACTAGTGCTGGAATCTATGAGGTTCTCGTCAGGCTCGCAGTTGGAGTGGTTTGATAGAATTTTTTGAGCAAATCAAATTGAGAGAGGATGGGTCAGAATAGCAGTATCAATAAACAAAAAAAAAAATTAATGAATTCAAAATTATTGCATGTAAATGGGCATACTACTGTAAGATTTGGTAAGGCATGTGTACCCCTCGCTGATCACTGGTAAAGTTTGGGTTAGACCTAGGTGATAGGGGGGATGTTGGGTTAAGAATACCCTGGGTAAAAAATATGAGGGGGGTAAGAGCTAGAGTGAGCAGGATTGTCTCACTTAGCAGGTTTGGCTGCAGTTAGTCAAGGAACCCCAAGTCAAGTTTAAGGGGGGAATTGTTAGGTAAACTTGACTAAGGATACAGTCAAAGTTGACCAAGTTAAATAGTGATGGTTTTGGGGCACATGTTATTGTGCACCCATAGTATTTTGCCTGTGGTATTATATGTAATGGAGCTTATAAAAGGCTGGAAGGACTTCATGGTAATGCAAGACCTGGAGGTGAGTGGTGAAGGCTCACTTGGTCGGATTGGCCAGGGTTTTGGCCAATGCTAATGAGATCTTATTAGGTTGGGTTTTTCCCCAAATTTGGGGTTTTCCCAGATAAACATTTGTGTTTATGTGTTTATGGTTGTTTCTGGTTATTTTCTTATATATATTCCTCTCGGTAATTATTTATGTTATGCAATAAATTACTTAACACCAAGCACAAGCTAGTTAGATTTTTGGCTGAATGTGAGTATACTATTTTGATTAGACAAACAAGCTAATACTAGTTGTAGCCATCTAGTTGTGTGAGGGAAAAGTGTGTTTGGTTTGGAGTGAAGTCTAAAGGGAAGATCCTTTAAACTATTATTGTTTAAAGCCATCATGGAATGCTAGAAAAAGTGTGTGGGAACTCGGGCTTGTCAAAGGAAGACTGCGACGTCAAGACAAATGGTTGTAATCTCTCTTTGATATTAATATATGCAACTATCGATTGATTTCCTACATGTTTTGTAATATTACCTATCCATTTCTTAATGCTTATTGACTCATTAAGTAGGTTGAATTACAATTTGTCTATTATTATGTTTGTGTGCTGTTGTTGTTTACTTGTTTTAGGAGCTCAAAGAAGGAAGCAAGTGAGGACATCATCAAATAGGATAAGCAACCAAGAGGTAGGCCCTCTAGATTGATTCTAACCTAAGGAAATCTTCCATAGAATGTATTTGTTGTGGCTAGACCCATTATCGAGCTTGAGGAATTCGTTCGTGTCCGCACTTATAATTTTACTTCACCACATGGACCTGTTAGTGGATGTGTTGAATTTGGTCAATGAATATGTTAGCCATGTCAGCTTCAAACTGGACGTGAGATGAATGTAACTCAATAGATTCAAATAGTATGGCCACATCGATGGGACATAATGGCTGAAATCCCAGCCGTACATGAAAGGGATTGTGGCCCGTTGAGCTGTGGAGAGCTCTATTGTATCTATGTTGGACATAAGGGAGGCTTTCATCCCATGTTGGTGGATTCTTCAAGTTGTACATGCACAGAACGTGTATGATCATCCTGTTGATGACCCTTGTTTGGCCATCAGTGTGGGGATGGAAAGTCGTGGACTTAGTAAGTTTGGTATCCCACATCGACTAGAGGCTTGACCAAAATGCACTCAGGAATCTATTGTCCTAATCTGAGAAAATGGACTTTGGAATCCCAAAGTGTACCCACACTTGCTCAAAGAAGAGTTTAGCAGTGGCCTCCATTGTGATACTCTTCTTACAAGGCGCCATAATGACCATCTTAGAGAATCTGTCGATGACCACGAAAACAAAGGCATTGTCGTGCTTATAAGAAGCAAGGCCTGACATGTAATCCATGGAGATGGATTCTCAAGGTCAACTAGGAGTAGGAAGAGGAGTATTTATGCTTTTCTTCTTGATGGTTGGTTTGGAAATGGCACAAGCAGTGTAGGATTTAATGTACCTCTCGACATCCTGATGAAGGTTCGGTGTTAGGGTCCCACCCTAACCCCCTTATTCATGTCATGGGATCACGTCATAGTCAAGAGTCAATAAAGCCCATATTAATATTTGTAAGTGGTTAACCCGCAATTAATGAAGGGACCACAGTTAGTTGCAAATGGGCGGTAGTATTAAATAAGGGTAAATGGGTGGTAGTATTAGATAGATGGTATTAATAAAACCCACGGTATTGACCCGTGGTATTGCATGTATGAGTCATATATAAAGGATAGAGACTCCCTGCGAGGAGCATCGTGTCTTGTTTTGTAAT
>APFE031717723.1:414403-429183 GCA_000404065.3 Pinus taeda | reverse complement strand
GAATCATCCAAGAATTGTTCATTTATGTAATGTAAAGGAGGTTTCCCCCTCGAAGAGGCTGAATTCTAAGGCGTTGAACTATCTTTTCTATCTTTTCTTGAGCTGGTTTCATAACACCCTGGGTGGAGATAACACTCGCTTTGCTGCTACAAACAAGTGCCTACTGCCTCTCTAATATGTCACAAAAACTAGCATGGTAGTGGTCTCATGGTGCTCATGCTGATGAGAAGGACCACCCATCTCCTGCTCTGGCTCTGATAGTACCTGTGATGTGCTCAAGAAGTCACAGGAGATGAAGTCCTCCCAAGCAATGCCCTGCAATCCCAACTGATGATCTACCAAAATCCGGATAAGAGAAAAGTGATACACACTGTTAAGCTACTGCTGAGGGGTCTTATGTAGCATGAATGTGTTCATCCTCTCTATGTTCCTGCATATGAAAAATAGGAGGTTCATCATCCTCACCCTAGTGAATTGCATGAGCAACCAGATGTGATAGGCATATAGTTGAGAGAACCTCCCCTCATAGCTGAAGTATTTCATGATCAATCTCATGAGTGGAGCATACTCATCTTTAAAGTATCTGAAGGGAAAGACTCTTGTGAGCTGACTCAAGAATCTGGCCTTGATGTAAGGCTCATAATGTTGCCTATCCACCTTCTTCTTCTTCTTATGCCACGTTCTCCAACATTTGGTATACCTGTTGCCACTGATATAGCTTCGGGTGTCAATGTGAAAGTGACCCCAGCCAAGATAGACTAACCTCCATGTAGATGAAGCACAAATATACAGGCCAACTCATGATGAACTCTAACATTTGCCACCCTTTGAAAAAATTCAAAACATGCTAGGTGCTGGAAACGTGAAATGGCAAGAGGATATGCTTGTAATCAAGTGAGGGTAGTGGGCTCATCCCTGACATGTTTTCCACTCTTGTGATGTCTCCTAGGAGCCTGCTCTTCTGTGGATGAGTCACTTTGTGTCTCCATCTCATACTCTGACGAATGTTGTGATGTCATGATTGCAGTGTGGACTGTGATTAGGCAACCCTTTGATGATGGTGTGAGGCTGGGAGCCTTTGTGATATCTGTCACCAAGGGGAACAATGAAACAGGGAGTATTAGGACGGGAGTAATGTAATGGTAATAGGGGTTATAGGGAGAAATTTGTTTAGGGATATGGGAGGAGTTTGGGTATTTTTATAGGGTAGGGTTTGGGGTTTTAACAAGGTAGGGTTTGGGGTGTCATGTTGAACAAATAGTGGAAGGATAGGGGAGAGGGTTTGGTAGTAATTTAGGGCAAGGATATTAGGAAATATGAGAAAAGGAGGATAGGAAAAATGGTAGGTGAGGGGAAAATGATGGGTGGAATGGAACCTTGGCACTAACAACACACTTTAGCAACCCCAGCCATCATGGTTTTTGGTGATTTCTTATGGTTGAATTTATGCATTTGGTTGCATTCAAGCATTGGTATAAACCATCATATCATTGATAAAACTTGATGAACAAATGATGTCAAAGAGCCTACCTTTCAATTTGGTGGGCTTCACAAAAATTTGGAGGTGATTGGCCTTGTTTCGACCCTTGTTCTGTGTGCGCCGCGTGCAAAACCTAGTGTGCCGTGCCCCTGAGTATATGCTCCACGCTCCTTGAAACCGCCTCCAACTCCCTCAAACACTCACGATGCACACTCACACCCTTTGCAACATTTCTCCAAGGCTTGGATTAGCACAATGCCTTTGATTTTGATGAAAACTTGTATATATAGCCTTGGAAGTGATGGGTTAAATTTTTGCTTCCTTGAAAACCCATTTTTCTAATGTTGTGTTTTGACACTTTTTCATTGACATTAAAAAGAGACTGATTTTCACTTTCCCTTTGAAATTTTAGCTCAATGATGAAATTTTCGGCACTCTTTGCAGGGATTGCACGACAGGACATTTGGCCACGGAAACCATGACGATATTTGAAGAAATAAACTAACGAATTTTTTGAAAATTTTGTCATAAATGACATTGTTTGACTTTTCTTCAAAACAAAGTTTTGAAGAAGAGTCGAAGTCTATGCACATGACGATGAAGCTCTTTGAATCATAACTGTGTAAGGGCCTCACTCTGGCCTACATGGCTTTAATGGACATGTTCAAAGACCAAATTGATGAATTCCTAGACCTAAACATCGAAAATGATTGTTGTCCTTTAAAGGACCAGACCTTGACTGTCATGGACTTTGATGACTATTGACAAAAGACCTGAGCCAATAGGAGCCAGACATGAGGGGGAATGACTAGCATCACCTTCTCCGCCAGATTATGGCATGCCCCTAGTGGAATGTAGTTGGGTGAATGGAACGGGACACCTAAACATGAAATGCATAAAGAGTTTTGATCTCTAATGGAGGACTAACCAGACCGACTCTAACACTATGAGTCAAGGAATTTGAATGAGCACAAGAAGAACTACGTGACTCATGATCTTGAGTTGGCAGCTATTATTCACACCTTGAAGATGTGGAGGCATTATCTTCTTGGCCGGATATTTATTTTGATGAATGAAGATAGTGGACTGAGGTATCCATTTGACCATCCTAATTTGAATTCTAGGCAAGCTATCTAGTAGGCTACCCTAAGTGAGTTTGACTTTGAGATCAAATACATTAAAGGAAAGGAGAACTTGGTTGCAGATGCTCTTGGCAAAAGAGTATAGGAAAATCACATAGTGTCTATGATCTCATATGGGATTAATTTACAAGATCAGATCTTATATTCGGGACAACAAGATGATAGGTGCAAGGATCTTAGGCATAGGTTACAGCAGGGTACATGTGAATAGGATGTGGAATATCATCTCATGACAAATGGCTTGGTGAGATTTAGGGACAAGATATATGTGCTAGATGACAATGAGCTCAAGAAGATTATATTGAGGGAGTTTCATGTCAAGCCATATTCAGGTCACCTGTGATGTCAAAAGACATTAAAAATCATGAATAATTTCTACTATTGGTCGAATTTGAACAAGGAAGTGGCCGAATTTTTTGTTAGATGTTTGGACTTTCAATAGGTGAAAGTTGAGTGTAAGCACCCAGCTGGATTGTACAACCCATTCCTATTCCAGAGTGGAAATGGGAGGTATTTTCCATGGATTTCATTATAGGTTTTTCAAGGAGATCGAAGTAGCATGATTCTATCGTGGTTGTGGTTGATAAGTTGAGCAAGGTATCTCACTTCATTCCATTGAATACTACTTATTCAGCTAGTGAGGTAGCATAGGTCTTCATCAAGGACATAGTGAGGTTGCACGGTGTTCCAAAGAAGATTATGTCATACATAGATGACAAGTTCACTTCCAGGTTTTTGAAGGAGTTATTTGTAGGTTTGGGTATACAATTGGCCTTCAGTAAAACTTATCATCCACAGATAGATGAACAAATAGAAAGGGTCAAGACGATACTATAGGATATATTAAGGATCTATGTTATGCATTAATAGAGGAGGTGGGAGGTGTATCTTCCACTGGTTGAGCTTTCTTACAACAATGAATATTAGGAATCATTGAGGATGAGTCCATTTGAGCAAATATATGGGAGAAGATGTAATATTACCATGAGCTGGAGTGATCCAGTGAACAAGGTACTTATAGGACCTGACATGTTGCTAGAGATGGAACAGGAAATGTAGTTTATCAAGAATAATTTAAAGGCAATAGAGGATAGACAAAATATTTATGCATACCAACACAAGGCATTTAAGGAGTTTCAGGTTGGGGAGCATGTGTACTTTCACATCAAGCCCAAGAATATCTCCTTCAGGATTGGATCATGTGCCAAGATGGAAACTTGGTATTGCAAGCCTTTCGAGATCCTTGAGAGGATTGGACTAGAGGCCTATAGACTCACATTGTCTTCGACCATGAAAGTCGTTGATGTTTTCCATGTTTCATTGCTTAAAATATATGTGAAATATGTTGGTCATGTTATTGATTGGTTTGTACTGCAGGTGGAGCCAGAAGGAGAATTCCAGTTGGAACCTTAGTTCATATTGCAACGGAAATAGATCATGCTCCTAAATAGAGAAATTGAGTAATTTAAAGTGTAGTGGTAGCACTTTGGGCCCGAGGAAGCTGCATGTGAGATGGTTGATCAAATGTGGGTTATGTATCCTTCATTATTTTCCAGTGGAGGAAAATGAGTTTTCGTATATGTACATATTTATGTATGGTTTTTATTTTAAATATACTGTAATGAGATATGTTATAAATCTCCAATAAGTGATATGGTTGTCATGTTCTCATGTTCTCATGATGGTTTTTCTTTTCCGCAGATTATTCATTGTAAATATTGCAATCAAGCTAAGTTATAAATCTCCATGGGCAGTACATTTTTATTTTCAATGGTTTTTTGGTCATAGGTGTCATAAAACATCGAGGATAGTGTTACCCTAAGGGGGAGGGGTTTGTAAGAACCCTAGGTTAAAAGTTCATGTAATAAAGTTAATAAAGGAAAAATAAGACCAAGGTCATGGGACATGTATTCGAGGCTAAAATTTGGGCAAAACATCGTAGTAGGAATCACTTGTTGTTTATTATGGCTAAGGGGAAATTGGAAAAGGATTTGAAAAGGCAAAAAGGCATTATTGGGATTTATTTTATGAAAATAAAGGAAATTAGGCATGACACCTCAACACATTCACTGCAATTTCATCTATTATGCCATAGATACATTGTACATTCAGTGATTAACCAAAACATGATGAGAGCCATACATTTCCATTCAAGTCATAAAACTCATTCATAACCAACATATAAACACCAAAATATAAAGGATATAACAGCCATATAAACCACATATATACAAGTATATTTACCCAACATATAAACAAGTATATTTACCCAAGGAGAAAGAGAGCTCTTATTAATTATTGCATAGGTCAACCAGGTATGGGACTTCCACAAACCACTTGACTGTAGACTAGGCTAAACCAAATATATTTTTCATATAGTTACCCATGTGCCATATTCCAAACATGAATATGGGACATCATTAAACAAATCCATCAAAACTGAATCAGGGCGTCCAAAGGTCAAGCCACCTCAACCCTCAACTAGTGATTCCACCTCATGGTCAGACATCACTAACCATCACTAGATTGGTCTCTACCCAAGTTGTCCAAGGCTCTAGAAAATTTGTTTCAACTCAGCTTCCAGGACTAGTAACTCAACTCATAGGTGTCGTTAGGCTTCCAGAGTGTTTGTCCAATTAAGGTTTACAGGACTAGTAGCTCAACCCACCAAGGGTTTCAATAGTGTTTTTCCAACCAAGGCTTCCAGAACCAGTAACTCAACCCAAGCTATTACGGGGCTTCCATAGTGTTTTTCCAACTAAGGCTTCCAGGACTAGTAACTCAACCCAAGCTGTTATAGGGTTTCCAGAGTGTTTTTCCAACCAAGGCTTCCAAGAACTAATAACTCAACCCATAGCCATAGGCACAAGAAAACCAACCAGAAAACAAAAGTAAAACCCACAACACCATGGTTATCCGGGAAATGGAAAGGCTAGGAAAATCCACTGTCAATCGACGCAATCCACCATGCCAATGACAGATCATGACCAATAAAACAAATGCATATGCCATGCATGCCAAAACTAGTGAGGAAAACATACATGAAACTCGATACCTGCAAGAAAAACGTGGTGTAGCTGCTGATCCTGTCCTCTTGCGCACTCCTACTCTTCCTTTACCTTCTTCCTCCAAGAATCCATGTATGCCACACTCTCCAGGAGTGCTCCAAGAAAACTCTAAGTGTCCAAGAGTATGAGAGAGAGAATATAATGAGATCTCCAAAAGTAAAATAAAAAAAGGTTACACTAACCAAGCCTACCCATTGATCCTTAGAAGCATTTTTATCAATGAGACCTCTATTTTCTTCAATTTCTGTTATTTTCATTCATTTTCCTCCTCCCATGCAACCTTTGACCTTTGACCTTCCTTTTCTCCTAATTTCCATTATTTTCATAAGTAAATGCCACTAAATGCCATTTTTCCTTTCTAAAACCTTTGCCATTGCCTTTGCCAATTTCCTTAGCCATAATAAACTGAAGTGAACACCCACTAGGATGTTTTTCCCACTATTCAACTTGGAATACGTGTCCCATGACTATGGTCTTATATATTTTAACATGGATTTTCAACCAGGGTTATTACAGAACCATCCCCTTTGGGGGAACACCATCCTCGATGTCCAATAACACCCATAACCAACAAGGTTGATGTAAGCACAACATACTATAACACAGCTTGTTGCAGTATTTACAATGACATCCTGTTGAAAACATAACAACATACCGCTTAATGGAGCTTGATAACACAACTCATTACTATATTTATAATAACAACCACATATACTCATGCACATTTTCTACAACCAGAAAATAACCATACTGTCTAAGGAGCTTTATAAATCTAGCTCAATACAATAGAATAATATATATAAATATGCACATTTTCTCAACTAGAAAATAAAATGATATGATGTCTGCATCTACAACAAGGGAATCTAGAGGCTCACACATCCACCCTCAAATTGATACCAAGATTCACCTCCTTCCCAGGAAGTTTAGTATCCATTGCAAGGTCAAATCTGCATCCAATGTCCAATGTTATAATCGTGCACTACTTTTCCTCTCGGTGAACAATTATCGGGTCATTGTTCCAGGGCACACTCCCATTATGCATTTGATTCCATCTAGCAATGCTAATGACCAAAAAAATATTATCCTTGACCTTCCCTTCTCTGCTACATAGTCCCTCGGGCAATCCGGTCACCCCCTTCCGTGTTGTCACACACCTTCCAAGTTTCACTGGCACCCCCATCTCGATCAATCCATCCCTCGAAAAGGTTTTCTCGCATCAGAAGGTCCAAAAACCAAGGCATATCCCTGGCTTAAAACCATCATAATGGTCATAGCATGCTCATGACAATCAATGGATGCCATTAGGTACTAGTGTCCCACAGTGACCCTACCTTTGAATGCTTTACCAGCATACTACTGCCTGTTCCAATTCCTTTTTTTGTTGCTACTAATGCTTGCCATCAGTTTCGACCACCCAACTGCGCATTTCATGCTTTCTTGTACCAATCACATAATTTCCATTAGATTCAAAATAAATTGAAATAACTTCAAATCATACCTCATTGGTGGCCCGTCAACAAGGTACACTTGCAATTATGTTCGCTTCCTATCAAAACAAATCAAACTAGCATCTTTGACCAAATCATCATGTATAAACATATCACATCAGGTTAGCTCAAAACACAACCATCATAGATCAAAATCATAAATCACATGTAACCATCATAAACCATAATCATATATCACATGTAATCATCATAGACCAGAATCACAAATCACATGCATAATAAAACTGAAATAAAATATTGATACTTATCCTTTAATCAATCCTTAGCTTCTACCTTTGTCCTTATTCTGTACACACACTAGATTGGTTGCCACACCTAAAAAACACCCAGTTCCTTCTCTTCAACCATGTACACATACACATAGTGTACATCCCACATACGACAAACAACACCATGCAATACATGCACCTACACCTGAAATACAACTCATACACCTACACCCAGTGTACAACACAACACATACATACACCTACACCAAGTGTACAACACAAAACAATACATACATACACCTACACCCGATGTACGACACAACACATATACGTACACAAAGTACAACACAACAAATACACATGTCACGATACCACGACTACACAATGCACATACATAGTAAAGCATGCCCGCAACACATCATGTATGGCATGCACATAATACCTGATCCAAGTGGATATTGGTGGCCACCCACCAATTCCACTTGGACCCCCACCATTGTTTCTTTTATTTTTTTAGTTTCCTTAATTGTAGCACAATCTAATATTTTTAGTAGTTTTCCGGGTCCTAAATTTCCGAAGCCTTTTTGAGGCCCTAAACGACGTTTTTTTGGCAATCTACCACAAGCAATTTTCTAAATAAAATCATCTTTTCTGTTGTAGTCCTCGGAGAGATATTTCCAACAGATTATCATGCACGTCAAATGGAGATAATATGACCAAGTCGCGACCCCGAGAAGTTGGTTGTCCAACTCACCCCAATGGGGCCCATAATCTCTTGGTGTTGCATCTCCTCAGGTTAGGGTTTTGGTTGTTTAGGGTTTGCTCTTATTGTTCAATAATAAAAATGCCCTTGAGCCTCATTGTAATGCAGTTCAAAGGCATGTAGTTGCCACATCTCTTCTCAAAGACAAGCTACCATCACCCGAGCTAGCCTTATTTCCATTCAGTTTGTAAGCATATTTCAATATTTGATATTAGTGAAATGAAGTGTTATTTCTACTCCATCTTTGTATTTATGGTTATATCTGTAATTTGTTGTGTTCCTATTTAAATCTGGATCAGTGGTATCAGAGCGGTCTGCTCCTTCTCTGTTTTTCTTTGCATGTCCACAACGAGGTCGAGATATAAGGAGTTAGGGCTTGAACTGGTTGAACCTTTGTAAGACCAACCTCGCAAATCCCGATGACCTCCCATGGCGAATGAAAAGAAAGATGAGGGGGCAAGAGATCCTATCAAAATCTTTCTCGAGGAAGCCCTCGAGTGACAATGGAATGTGATGATGGACATCTTTGCCCAAATCCTTCAACGGCTACCCAGGGGCGATGCATCTACTTCTGGAAGCGCCATACCCTTCAAGGTACAAGTTAACTTTGACATTCCCATATTTGAGGGTCAGATAGATGCAGATACTATAGATAAATGGTTAAATCTACTAGAAGGATATTTTTCCATTCATGATTTTTCCAGCCAGGAAAAGATCACCTTTGCACTTCTCAAAGTAGCCCCCCACGTCAAGGACTGGGGGAAACCTACTATGAGTAGAAGGATGAAAGTACAAACTCATTGTTTTCAGATGCACCCACTTGAAACTCATTCTGGGATGCCATCAAGGAGCAATACTACTCTATTAGCAGCTATGAGGATAAATACATAAAGTGGACAACGCTGTGATAGGGAAGGGACCAAGATGTGTCGGAGTTTACCAAGGTTTTTCATACCCTTTCCATGAAGTTGGGTATCAAGGATTCTGAGAAGCATTTGGTTCTCAAGTACCTCGGTTGCTTGCACAAGTACATCTAAGACAAGATGGAATTCTTGGACATCTCCTCACTCGGCACGACATACCAATATGCGGTCAAGATCGAGCAAAAGTTTAAACAAAAGAAGCGAGACTTTGGATCTGCAAATCTAAAGCAAGTGAAAGGTGCCCCCAAACCACAGAACAAAGGACAAAGCCAAGGCAGGGCACCCTAGGAAAACCCACCAAAGCCACAAGCAAAGAACAATGTCGTGAAGCTAAAGAAGGACAGGGGAAAGTGGTGTGTGTTCCATAAGATCTCCACTCACAACACAAGTGAGTGTCAGGCCAAGCAGTCACTAGTGGTCGAGCTAAAGGCTTCAGAATCATATGCATGTTACGACTCTGAGTTAAAACTTGACAAGGGGAATGACAAAGGGAACCAACTTAATGATGCAAAGCCCAATGCCACTATTGCTACCACAATGATCCAGAAGGAGGAACCCAAAGATCCAGAGGAGGAGGATTGCCTCTTCCACTCCCAGAAGTGGGTAAAGGGTTCCCCACTATAGTTCATTGTCGATAGCGGGAGCCAAAAGAACCTCATTTTGGTAGAGGTCATGAAGCAGCTGGGCTTACTGACCACAACACATCCACAACCATACACCATAGGGTGGCTTCACCAAGGACGAGATCTTCACGTGAGCCAGTAGTGTCACCTTCCATACAACATCAGGCCCTTCACAGATGAGGTATTATGTGACGTTGCTCCCCTTGATTTTTGTGATGTATTATTTGGCCAAACATACTTATGGAAGCGACATGATGTGTGTGAGTCAAGGCCTCGTGTTGTTATTTTTACTTTGGGAAATAAGTTGTACAGGTTACGAGAGGTAGCATTGCCTAACGCCATCTCTTTGGTTACTGTAAAACAATGGAGTAAGCTCATTTCCAAAGTTGGGAAATTTGTTTTCCTGGTGATACGCCCTTAGGGAAAGAAGAAGACAGTGGCCACGACCTCTAGACAGAGCCCCTCCGCACAGAAAAAACAGATGGACAAGGTCGTGGAGGAGTATGAGGACATCTTCACCTCCCCCACAGGAGTGCCTCTGCACTGCTAGTTCAAGCACACCATCAATCTAACCCCAGGTATGTCGTTGCCCCATGGACCAATCTATCAGCGCTCCATTCTGAAGAATGACGAAATCAAGAGGTAGATTCAGGAGCTATTGTAGAAGGGTCACATTTGTCCGAGTTCATCACCTTGTGGGAGACCAATCATGTAGGTACAGAAGAAGGATGGGACATGGAGACTCTGTATTGACTACCGGGCACTGAACAAGATCACTGTCCGGAATAGGTACCTGATCCCATGGCTTGATGACCTTCTGGACCGACTAAAGGGGGAAAAATATTTCAGCAAGATCAACTTGAAGTTTGGTTATCACCAGGTACCAATCGAACCCTCTGATGTGTGGAAGACTACCTTCAAAGCCAAGGAGGGCATTTTCAAATGGTTCATTATGCCATTTTGGTTGTCGAATGCTCCTACAACCTTCATGATGCTAATGGATGAAATATTACAGCCATTAACTAACTCATTTTTAGTGGTATACTTGGATGACATCCTGATCTTCAACTAGAGTTGGGAAGAGCACCTCCACCACATCCGACAGGTTCTCCAAACACTGTGGCAACACAAGCTGTGTGCCAATTTGGAGAAATGTATTTTTGGCATGACCCAGGTTCAATATCTGGGATACATTATTGATGAACGAGGGGTGCATGTGGATCTAGCCAAGATCCAAGTCATTTGGGATTGGCCAGCCCCAACCACTTTGACAGAGCTCCGTAGCTTTCTAGGTCTTGCCAATTTCTACCACAGGTTCGTGTTGGGATTCTCTAATATCACTTGGCCCTTGAGTCAAGTCACCAAGGGAGGAGCGAAAGCAAAATTATTTTGGTCTGAATCTCAATAGAAGGCATTTGAAGAGTTGAAACATCGCCTCTGCTCTGCACCAGTGCTCACTTTACCAGACCTGCAACAGCCATTTGAGATTGAGATAGATGCCCCTTACTATGCTTTTGGGGCAATCCTTACTCAACAGGGGCATCCAATGGCATATCATAGTGAGACACTTTCATACATAGTCTGGAAGTATCCCACTTATGACAAAGAGATGTATTCCATTATGCAGTCTTGTTGACAATGGAAGCATTACATTTAGGGAAGGAAATGATCATCCACACAGACCACCGACCCCTACAGTTCATAAAGACACAAGAAAAGTTGCAGAATGATCGCCATAAAAAATTTCCCACATACCCATAGTAGTTCCATTTGAATATCAAGTTTAATAAGGGTAGCACCAATAATGTTGCAGACTGCCTCAGCCGACCACCAATCATGGCGTTAACCACTCTGCTCAAATCTTGTGCGCATGAGACTTCTGATTGGCCACTTCTTTACAAAAGCGACCCAAATTTTGGCCACACATACTAGAGGCTCTTGGAGGGTCAGAAAGTTCCAGATTTTCACCTCCAGGATGCTCTTCTATGCCACCTGGTACACCTTTGTGTTCTTTCAAGTGAGCAAGCCAAGATGATTTGGGAAGTGCACTACAGTTGGATCGTTGGGCATTTTGGGGTCGAGAAAACAGTGGCATCAATGCAAAAGTATTTCTACTGGCCAAACCTTCGATGACATGTCAGGAAGTACATTAGATCCTGCATTGTCTATGCCATTGTCAAACCGACAATCAAGAAGCAAGGCCTCTATACTCCACTGCCTACCCCTAGTCAACCTTGGGAATCCATCTCCATGGATTACATGTCAGGCCTTCCTTCTACTAAGCATGGAAATGACTGTGTTTTTGTGGTCGTCAACAAATTCTCAAAGATGGCCATTCTGGCGGCCTGTAAGAAGAATATCACAACAGAAGCCACTGCTAAACTCTTCTTTGAACGAGCGTGGGTACACTTTGGGATCCCACAGTCTATCATCTCAGATTTGGACAATAGGTTCCTTAGTACATTTTGGTCCAGTCTCTGGTCGATGTTGGACACCAAGCTCACTAAGTCCACAACTTTCCATACCCAAACTGATGGCCAAACAGAGGTCATCAACAGGATGATTGTACACATTATATGCATGTACAACTCAAAGCATCCACACACATGGGATGAGAGCCTTCCCTACGTCCAGCATAGCTATAACCGAGATCTCCAAAGCTCGACTAGCCACATCCCTTTACAGGTGGGATTGGGATTCTAGCCACTATGTCCCATTGATATGGCCATACCATTTGCAACTACTCAAGTAGATTCGGCTCATGTCCAGTCGGAAGTCGATAAGGAAAACAACTTCATTGAGCACATCCAACATATCTACCAGCAGGTCCATGACATTCTGGAGAAACAAAATGCCAAGTATAAGTAGCGACATGATCAACATCAGGTCCCACATAAGTTTTGGGTGGGCGGCAAATTCTGGTTGCATTTGTAGAACGAACGCCTTACTAGAGCCTATTGTAAACTCAAACCACTTCGATATGGTCCTTACACCATTACCAAGGCTATAGGCGACAATGCATTTGATCTTAGCATTTCCCCCATTCCTTGGCCTGCACCCAGTGTTCAATTTGGACCACCTTCGACCATATTTCCCACCATTGTTCAACACATCAGACATTGTAGAACAACTGACACTTACAGAGTTAAATTTAGATTGCATGGAGAAAGCCACAACTGATCGGATGATGGACACGTAGATCAAGAACACTCACCAGCAGAAGATCCAAATGTATTGAGTTGTCGAAGTAGGCCAACTCCTTCACCAGGGCAAGTGGCTCACTAGGGACCAAGTTCAACAGAAGTTTCCTCATCTCATGGAGGAACTCAACGCAATGGGGACCATTACTTCCTAAGGGGGAAGGAATGATCCAGGTGGATATTGGTGGCCACCCGCCAATTCCACTTGGACTCCCACCATTGTTTCTTTCAGTTTTTCAGTTTCCTTAATGTAGCACAGTTTACTATTTTTAACAGTTTTTCGGGTCCTAAACTTCTGGAGCCATTTTGAGGCCCTAAACAACGTTTTTTTGGAAATCTATCGCTAGTGATTTTCTATCTAAAATTGTCTTTAATGTTGTAGTCCTCAAAGAGATCTTTCCAACAGATTATCATGCGCGTCAAATGGAGATAATATGACCAAGTCATGACCTCGAGAAGTTGGTTGTCCAACTCACCCCAACGGGGCCATAAACTCTTGGTGTTACATCTCCTCGAGTTAGGGTTTTGGATGTTTAGGGTTTGCTCTTATTGTTCAATAATAAAAAGGCCCTTGAGCCTCATTGTAACGTAGTTTAGAGGCATGTAGCCGCCACATCTCTTCTCAAAGATAAGCTACCATCGTCCGAGCTAGTCTTATTTCCATTTTGTTTGTAAGCATATTTCAATATTTGATATTAATGAAATGAAGCGTTATTTCTACTGCATCTTTGTATTTATGGTTATATCTTTAATTTTTCATGTTCTTATTTAAATCTGGATCAATACCACATGTACATCAGTACCATATGTACAACATGTACACATTACCACTTGTACACAACATCACATGTACACGACACCACATGCACAACATGCATGCCACGCCACATGTACACCACACCACATGTACAATGTGTACACAGTACCATATGTACATAGCACCACATGCACGACATGTACACGAAACCACATGTACACAATGCCACATGCACAACATGTACACAACACCACATGCACACAACACCACATGTACAATTATGCACACAACACCATATGTACATAGCACCACATGCACAATATGCACACAACACCATATGTACATAGCACTACATATACGACATGTACATAGCACCATATGTACACAACATCACATATCCAACATGCACACATCACCATATGCACACAACCCCGCATATCCATCATGTGCACAGTATAATATGTACACAACATCGTAGATCCAACATGTACATAGCACCATCTATACTCAACACTTCATATGTAATATTCACACAACACTATCTATACCACCCTATACATAAAATTGCATAAACAACATGAACAAAGTTACTGATCAAACGAGAACTATTACCTCAAAACAATAACTCTAACCAAAAAACCCCATAAAAACATGGGAAAATAGCCTAAAAACGAAAAGTGTTCACGCTTGAATAACCCTTTTTTTTCGAGGTAAATTTTCAACATTTTTAAAAAATGGAAGTAAAAGCCATTTTTTTGGTGCAAAAAACACCCTAAAAATGAAAAGTGTTGATGCTGGAATAATGACTTTTTTTCGATGTAAATTGTCAACGATTTTAATAATTACGTTAAAGATAAAATATCATGACTCTGAAAAACTTTAAAATTCCTACTATACGCATGACATTAAAGATAAATTATCATGCCTCCTTAAAATTTCAACGATTTTTAGGCATGGTATTGAAGATAAAATATCATGTCTCTAAAAAGCCTTAAAATTCGAAGGATGACATTAAGATAACATATCACCTCTATGAAAAGCCTTGAAATTCCAACAATTTTCAGCCATGGTGTTAATATTATTTTAAAAAATTATTACCATTTA
>APFE031717723.1:339836-393116 GCA_000404065.3 Pinus taeda | reverse complement strand
TTTTGCACTGAGCATGGAATTCAAATGCAACATACTATTCCATATACTCCACAACAAAATGGTGTAGCTGAAAGGAAGAATCACACCTTAAAGGAAATGGCTAATTGTATGCTTCAATCTAAAGGACTTAGTCTTAATTTTTGGGCATAAGAAATTAATTGTGCAAATTACATAGTAAATCACACTCCTACTAAGGTTTTAAAGAATATCACTCCAGAAGAAGCATGGAGCTCAATTAAACCAGATGTAAGTCACTTTCGTTTTTTTGGAAGTGAAGCATGGGCCCATATTCTCGATGAGAAACATAAAGCCTTAGAACCTAAGAGTGAAAAATGTAATTTTTGTTGGATATCCTGAAGATGTCAAAGGATATTGACTTCTTTCACCTAAATCAAAAAATTTTATCATTAGAAGAGATTTAAAGTTTGCTGAAAATATATCAGCCTACGAGCCTAGTTCGACAGATGTGCCACCTCTCTCTATCCCTTCTACTTCTGAAAAAATTTCTTCTTCAGATGATGACAGCGAGGATGACAATCCTCCCCCACCTTCTCAAGATCCTCCTTTAGCTCCTCAGCTTCCAAAATGCGTCCGCGTTACTGGGGATGCAGTAGGTTCTCTTGCAGGTGATCCTACAGATCAACGACGTACACGTTCTGAGTTCAATAGAGCCTCTTCTTTACTGGCTCACGCTTCAACGAATTATGATTCTAACACCTTTGCAGAAGCTTCAGGCCATCCAGATTGGGACATAGCTATGAATGAAGAATATCATTCATTAGTGGCAAATGATACATGGGATCTTGTTCCTCTTCCAATAGGAAGAAAACTTGTTAGATGTAAATGGGTTTACAGAACCAAGTTTGGACCAGATGGAAAATTTGATAAACATAAAGCTCGTCTTGTTGCTAAGGGTTTTTCACAAGTTGAAGGCATTGACTATACTGAAACCTTCTCCCCTGTTGTCAAAATGAACTCTATCCACCTTGTTCTTTCCCTTGCTTCCTCTTTCAAATGGGAAGTCCATCAGATGGATGTTAAATCTGCCTTCTTGCTTGGGGACTTGCATGAAGAAATCTAAATGGAACAACCTATTGTCTTTATACAAACAAACTCCAGCTTTGTATGTCAGCTTAAGAAATCCCTTTATGGTCTCAAGCAAGCCCCTCGGGCTTGGTATGCCAAAATGGATAGCTTTCTCTTAGAAACTAGCTTTTCTAGGTGTCATTCTGACAATACTATCTACACCAAGAAAGTGGGAAAGTCTCTTATCATTCTTGTTCTTTATGTTGATGATCTTATCCTTACTGGTTGTGATCCCAACCTTATAAACCATGTGAAGTCCAACCTTAAAAAGAAGTTTGAAATGATAGACTTAGGACACTTGCATTATTTTCTTGGTCTTCAAGTCTTGCAATCCAAAGAAGGTATTTCCCTTTCCCAATCTAAGTATGCCTGTGATCTTCTACACCATTTTCACATGGAAGACTGTAAGCCAGCCCCTTCTCCCTTTCAATATGGAAGAAAAATTCTAGTCACTTGTACTTCCCCTAAAGTTGATGCTACCTTATACCGTCAACTTGTAGGAAAACGTTTGTATCTGACCCATACTCGTCCTGACCTTTCCTTTGTTGTTGGCCTTATTACTTAGTTTATGCAAAACCCACATGAAAGTCATTGGAAAGCAGCTAAAAGAATAATTTGTTATGTTTAAGGTACAGCTCAATTTGGGATTCATTACAGTGCAGAAGCATCTCCTCTACTGGTTGGTTTCACTGATTCCAATTGGGTTGGTGACCCTGATGATCGGAAGTCTACTGTAGGTTATGTGTTCACTCTTGGTTCAGGACCTATTACATGGGCTTGCAAGAAACAAAGTATCATTTCTCTTTCTTTAGGAGAAGCAAAGTATTGTGGTGCTATAGAAGCTAGTAAGGAAGCCCTGTGGCTTCGTCAGATCCTGTCATAGTTTCGCTTTCAGCAGCAACATCTGACTACACTTTGGTGTTATAATCAAAGTGTCATTCAACTTTGCAAATATATAGCCCAGCATCAGCGCAAAAAACACATTGAACTACACATGCACTTCATCAGAAAGCTCATTTATGACCATGTTCTTGAAGTGCAATATTATTCAACAGATGATCAAGTTGCATACATCTTTACAAAGGCTCTCATAGAGGCGAAGTTTACTCAACTTTGATTTATGGTTGGAGTTCAGGAAGTTGTCACTAAGGGGGAATAGGCTCTAATGCCTCCTTCCTTCTCCTATTGTGTCATATTTGTACATCCTTCAATCCTATCCCAAGTTGTTCTTAAGGGGGGATGTTAGGATATTCCGACACATAAGAAGTAGTAAAGTATAACTTGGTCTAGTGTAGAGTTAGGTAAAGTGTGTTTCTTTACTATGTACTTTTGTAACTTACAATATGACAGTCATGATATGTAGTGATCCGACGGTTCATTCTCTCCTCGATATTACCGACACTTGATTCGTGGCTTAACACCCGATTGGTCCATGATCTCTATTTAAAGAGCATGGAGGGTCATTTGTAGGTTAACTGTTCATGAGAGAAGTTTATGTAAAATTTCATTCCTTTATTAATAAATTGCCTAAAGTGGCCGCGTTGGCTCAGGCCGTGGACTGTTTCCTTCTTTGAGGGTTTTAACCATGTCAAAAATACTGGTGTATTGATCTGTGATCTGTTTGCGAGCGGTGTCCTTTGGTGTTCTGTCTGAGGAACTTACCCTGTAAATTCCTACATGGTATCAGAGCTATTTGAGGGCCGCGTCTGTTGGTGATCCAAATCTGAAGCCGGTAGAACTGCATCCGTTTGCCGTTTCCTAGATCTACTGTTTCTGACAACTTTCAGGCCGAGAGGACTGCTCTATTGTGTTAGGAGCATCTGTTCCAGTGAAGAACCCCTTTCGTTTCATGCGAAAAGGTTTCTGGTAGCCCTAGCTACATCATTTTTAAGATCTGGAGGTATACAGTTTTTATTTGCAGTTTCTAGTTATTTTCTCTTTGTTTATTATTTCGGTTTATTTAGCTTCTTTTTTATTACCGGATCTATACCTTTCATTTCTACGTATGCTCTCTGCCCTGCGACTCTGTGCGATCTGGGCAAATCAGAAATAGAGAGGAAGGATTTTTCTCATGCGTATGCTCTTTTCCTCTGCGCCTTAGTGTGATCTCGGAAAATCAGAAACATTGAGGAAAATATTTAGTTTCTAGGTAAAGCTAACTTCAAGCCGCAAGGTTTGTTTTTTTTTGTATGTCCGTTTTGGGTTTAGAGTTTTTTTGTTTTGTAGGGAAAAAGAGTTTTCTCAAGCAAGCACGCAACCCAAAGCTTCAGTGACTAAACCCCCCGCCCTCCCCCTCTCCTAAACTTTTAGTTTAGCTCACTTGGTCCAAAGCTAATTTATGAGAGTAGAGGTCTTGAGTTCAAGTCTCCTTTTTGTTGAGCTAATTAGATTAAGTTTGGAAAGGGGGCGGATTTTTTTTTAACGTTATCAGTCATTTCCGCACATTCATGCACTTCGTCGACATCTTCATCAACTTTTCTTCAAAAAGCCATAACTTCTTCATCCAGAAGTCGTTTTCAGAGCCGTTTTTTTTGAACCAGCCTAATTTTTCGAGATCTTTCCATTGGAACACTTAGTTTCAGCATATATAGCTTTAGTTTCTGTTAAAATGGAAAGTCCATGCCAAATTTTTCTTGATAGCACCAACTACTTCCAATGGTGGTCCTACATTGTGGATTTACTTAGAAGTAAAGGTCTTTGCGGAATAGCCACAGGCCAAGAAACCAAACCAGAAGATGAAGATAAGGCAGCTAAATGGGAAAATAGGCAAGATCAAGCACGTGGGTTGATAGGGATGTCTATTTCTCCAAATCTTAGATTCCATATTGCAGAACTTGATACTCCCGATGGAGCATTGAAACAGATTACTAAAGTTTTTGGAATATAAAATGAACTTAGAGCCCATCAACTTGAAAATGAGTTGCTTACATTGGACCCCAATAATTTTTCTTGCATTGAAGATTTTTTGTCCAAGTTCAAGACCCTTAGACTTCTCTTGGAAGGTGTTAAGGTTAAGAAAGAAGATAGTACCCTTATCTATTCCATTCTTACTAAGTTGGGACCAGCCTACCTGTGTTTGTTTCCACCTTCCATTCTACAAGAGAAGCCTTCATTTCTCAAGGACAAGCCTACAAGTCCCCTTCCTTTGATTCCTTTTGTGATTCTTTAATAAGAGAATAAGAAAAACTCTTACATAATCTTGAAACTTTTTTAAGAAAGCCTTAGCCGCCCAGCAACAACCAAATTCAAAGAATCCTAAGAAGTCGTATCCTAAAAAGAATGGTCCTAAACCAAACAAGGGTCCTAAGCAATTTCTGCCTCAAAATGAAAAATCATTTCAACAAAAGGATAAGGCAAATAAAAACAAAGGGAAGAAGACTGATAAACATTGCCACTTTTGTAATCGAGATGGCCACTTAGAATCCAAATGCTTTAAGAAGATGAAAGCTTTGGAAGCAGCAATGAAGAATCATAACATCCATTTGGAGCACTCTTCAACTTCAACTTCAACTTCATCTTCAAGAATAGCACTTTTTGCATGTGGTTGTCAAACATCTCGATCTGGATATGCACTAAATGTATCTTCTTCTTTTAATTCTCATGAGTGGCTTATTGATTCTGGAGCTTTTTATCACATGGCCAAAAACAAAGCCATGTTTTCTTCTTTAAATGATTGTAACACCAAAATATATATGTTGGTGATGATAGATCTCTTAGTGTTGTAGGAACTGGCACTGTTCATATAGACAATGGTCAATTTAATGATGTATTATGTGTTCCAACCTTATCTTGCAACCTTCTATTTGTATATCAGATAACTCATTCAGGTGAAGGTAAAATCATTGAATTTTCACCTCATGATGTTGTAATTAAGGACCTAAGATATCCTAGACAGATTTTAGCTACTAGCATTGTTGATGATTCTACAAGGTTGCATAATTTTAACAGCTTTGGGTCATCAACTCTTCCCTCGGTATTTGTTGCTCATAATGATGAAATGAGCAAACATTGGCATGAGGGATTTGGTCACTTAAACTATTACTCCCTTCAAAATCTATGGAAAGAAAATATGGTGACAGGTCTTCCTATGGTATCTTGCAGATATGGTGTTTGTTTCATATGTGTACTTGAAAAACACCATCAGGATAGTTTTGAACAACGTGCCTCTCGGCATGCCTCAACCACTTTACAACTTATGCATAGTGATTTATGTGGTCCACTTCTAGTTGTTTCATTCTCTAGCTACAAGTATTTCTTAAATTTCATTGATGATTTCTCCAGACGCACTTGGGTATACTTCTTAAAACTCAAAAGTGAAGTATTTAACATGTTCTTGGCCTTTATGGCCTTTGTTGAGAAACAATATGGACATCAAATTCTTAAGCTAAGATCTGATAATGGTGGAGAATATGTTAACAACAAATTCATCAACTTTTTCACTGAGCATGGAATTCAAATGCAACATACTATTCCATATAGTCCACAACAAAATGGTGTAGTTGAAAGGAAGAATCACACCTTAAAGGAAATGGCTAATTGTGTGCTTAAATCTAAAGGACTTAGTCTTAATTTTTGGGTAGAAGCAATTAACTATGCAAATTACATATTAAATCACACTCCTACTAAGGTTTTAAATAATATCACTCCAGAAGAAGCATGGAGCTAAATTAAACCAGATGTAAGTCACTTTCGTGTTTTTGGAAGTGAAGCATGGGCCCATATTCCTGATGAGAAACATAGAACCTTAGAACCTAAGAGTGAAAAATGTATTTCTGTTGGATATTCTGAGGATGTCAAAGGATATAGACTTCTTTCACTTAAATCCAAAAATGTTATCATTAGAAGAGATGTAAAGTTTGCTGAAAATATATCGGCCTATGAGCCTAGTTGGGCAGATGTGCCACCTCTCTCTATACGTTCTACTTCTGAAAATATTTCTTCTTCAGATGATGACAACGAGGATGAAAATCCTCCCCCACCTTCTCAGGATCCTCCTTCAACTCCTCAACTTCAAAAATGGGTCCATGCTAATCGAGATGCAACAAGTTCTCTTGCAGGTGATCCTACAGACCAACAATGTGCACGTTATCAATTCGATAGAGCCTCTTCTTTACTCGCTCAAGCTTCAGCGAATTATGATCTTGACACCTTTGCAGAAGCTTCACACCATCTAGATTGGGATGCAGCTATGAATGAATAATATCGTTCATTATTGGAAAATTATACATGGGATCTTGTTCCTCTTCCAAAGGGAAGAAAACTTGTTAGATGTAAATGGGTTTACAGAACCAATTTTGGACCATATGGAAAAATTGATAAACATAAATGTCTTCTTGTTGCTAATGGATTTTTATAAGTTGAAGGCATTGACTATACTAAAACCTTCTCCCCTATTGTGAAAATGAACTCTATCCACCTTCTTATTTCCCTTGTTGCCTCTTTCAACTGGGAAGTCCATCAGATGGATGTTAAATCTACCTTCTGCATGGGGACTTGCATGAAGAAATATATATGGAAAAACCTCTTGGCTTTATACAAATAGACTCCAACCTTGTATGTCAGCTTAAAAAATCCCTTTAGGGTCTCAATCAAGTCCCTCGGGCTTGGTATTCCAAAATGGATAGCTTTCTTTTAGATACTAGCTTTTCTAGGTGTCATTCTGATAATACTGTCTACACCAAGAAAGAGGGTAAGTCTCTTATCATTCTTGTTCTTTATGTTGATGATCTTGTCCTTATTGGTAGTGATCCCAACCTTATAAACCATGTGAAATCGAGCCTTAAAAATCAGTTTGAAATGACAGACATAGGACACTTGCACTATTTTCTTGGTCTTCAAGTCTTACAATCCAAGGGAGGTATTTCCCTTTCCCAGTCCGAGTATGCCTGTGATCTTCTACACCACTTTCACATGGAAGACTATAAGCCAATGCCTTCTCCCTTTTAGTCTGTAGAAAAACTTTCAGTCACTTGTACTTCCCCTAGAGTTGATGCTACCTTATATTGTCAGCTTCTAGGAAAAATTTTGTATTTGACCCATACCCGTCTTGACCTTTCCTTTGTTGTTGGCCTTATTGCTCGGTTTATGCAAAACCCACATGAAAGTCGTTGGAAAGTAGCTAAAAGAATGCTTTGTCATGTTCGAGGTACAATTCAGTTTGGGATTCATTACAGTGCAGAAGCATCTCCTCTATTGGTTGGTTTCATTGATTTTGATTGGGTTGGTGACCCTGATGATCGAAATTCTACTATAGGTTATGTAATTACTCTTGGTTATGGACCTATTACACGGTCTTGCAACAAACAAAGTGCCATTTATCTTTCTTCAGCAGAATTAGAGTATGGTGGTGCTGTAAAAGCTAGTAAGGAAGCCATGTGGCTTCATCAGATCCTGTCAGAGTGTTGGCTTGATGGGCCCTAACCCAGGTTCAACATTAGGCATCCAAGAAAATCCCTACACTACTAGCCCTTTCGACATCAATCTGTTGAGCACGAACTGAATTCTCACTCGAAGTAGTATGGGGGGGTGCAGGAACCAAGTTTCCACACCCTGAGATGGTTGTGATGTTGGTTTTTAGACCTTCGCCCTACCTTCACACAGATCGATAAGTCCTTTAGGGCTTATCAATGCACATCTCTTATTCTTCCTTGGAGCCTCCACGAAGGTCTTTGATCATCCTTCACAGACCCTAAATAGATAGATCAGGTGCTTACACACTTCTGTAATTAGTATTATTTCTATGTCTACCCAGACTAGCTTAAGTATTGGTTAACTTTAACATGCATTACGGTTATCTTATCATAAACATATATTCTTACTTGCATTCATATGAAAAAGTGAAATACATAGATTCGTGCATCAATATAGCATTAATTCATAAACTCAGTATTCAACATAGCATAATCACAACATTCATAACATAAGTAAAATAATGCACACACAGATGGAAAGTACATAGTAATTTCAGAATACTTCTATTTATTGATGATTCAGATTCCCAATACAGACTCTATCCACCCTGCGCACACAACTGCAAGGGTCCACGCACTCAACTGCGGACTTCTACCCTCGACCTCTGCACACTCAACTGTAGAACCTCTTCCTATGCTAAGACTCTCACTCTTAGCTCTTTACAGACTCATCCAATACTTCTACATCACTTACTTTTTCTTCTACTCACTTAGACTCCTCTTAAGACCTCCTTTTTTATACAATCCCATAGTTCGCAGGCCAAGGGCGGATCTCGAAAACTGACACAATCTATCTAGACTAAGGGTGGAAAATTGTTCTTAACTTTAGATATCTTCATTCCCCACGACCCAAAAATGTAGAGACTTTACATTTTGTTGGCTTGATGAGGCCTAGCCCAGGTTCGGAGTTAATTAGCCCAACAAATCCCTGTACTGCTAGCCCTTTTAGTAATATCCTGCGGAATGCGAACTGAGGTCTCACCCAAAGTAGTGTGGGGGGATGTTGGAACCAAGTTTCCACACCCTTGAGATGTCTGAGGTGTTGCATTAGTCCAATTGTGAACCAGCTTCGCGCAGGTCACTTCGTGCTCTTTTCTACCCTGTGATGCTTTGTGATTTGTTATAATTATCTCCGTGCGACCCTACCCAGGGACTGTGGTGCTTTCACGCTGCTAAGGCAACGATCTATGCTAATTCCCCAAGTTACACTAAAAATCTTAATTGTCTTCCATATAAGAGTTAGTTAACTTCGCATAAATAGATACTTATCTTATGTTCACTTATTCAACACATTCATATAAGTTCACACAACATATAGATATTAAACTTGCAATTCATGCCCAATATACCAAATAGGAAAAAGATATAAAGATTGATAAGAAACTTCTCTTTATTAATTATCCATTGGTTACAGCTCGACTCGCCCTACGCACTCAGCTGCGGACTACTAGGCGTATGCGCACTCAGTTGCAGAGCCTTCTCCTACTTTACGACCCAACGACTCACCCTATACTTAGATCTGACTCAATTCATTATTATTCATTCCATTCCATTGATGTCCCTTTACAACTTAGATTCTCACTCTATTTATACAATACCATGGTCTGCTGACCATGGGTAGATCTCTCAAGCCGACATTACATTACAAAAATGAGGGCAGACAACCCTCTGACTCATTTACAATCTTCGCACTCCGCACCCACACATCGCGGAGTCTTTACATTAGACTTAGTAAAAAATTGGGCTCTAAGCCTCAAAAATTGCCTTGGGGGATCTTGTGTCCAACAGGCCCCCAACACAAACATTGTGACTTGCCCTCGAGTTACTCTGTCGGTGTGGAGAACTTCGCACGGAGACCTCCCAACTCTGCTCATAACGCTACGAGGTTGGCAGTGCACTGAGTCGTTGTTTGTTGTATCTCCTAGACGTCCCCTGCATCTGCGCGAGCTTGCCTTCAATTGTTGTTGTGATGAAGAAGGCCTCATCAATCCATGGTTGAACACTTGTCTTCAAAACCTTTTCTTTGTGCCCTGCCGTGTCTACCTTCTCCTTAAGTTCCTTGGTCTGTTGCATCAGTGCGAGCCTCTGTGTAAGGGCTACCGTCTGTGCGGTCCCTTTTATGTTTTCATACTGTTGCTGCACTTTGCATGCCTCTATCTCCAAGCGTTGTATGTTCATGTCCTCTTGCAAAGCGGTGATAACTTCGAATTATTCTTATAACAGTTTGGTGCAGTCCTTCACTGCACTACTAATCTCTTTGATGCCCATTGTGATGGCGTTGGCATGCTGTTCCCTTACCTCTGGAGGAGTTGAAGGTTGCACCTTCAACTGCAGCTCTGCTATCTGGAGGTTCAGCTCGAGCTGAACCTTGGCCATTTTTTCTTGTGCCCGTGCACCCCTGTTACTAACCTGTAGATGTGCACCTCTGCTGGTGCTTCTGCTGGGATGGCCAGCTCAGGGACCATCTGGCAGGCTTCTTCAATTACTTGTACCATCTGCCTGTTCTGAGACACGACCTCATCGTGTTGCAAGCTCAACTGCTCCATGTTGATCCTTTGTTCACTCAACACCTACAGTACGTGGCTTTCCCTAGCCCACAGTTCTATAGTAATCCCATCTTGCAGAGCATAGAGCGTCTCCCGAGGGAGTGCACCCATGTTGATCCCTATTCCTTTCAATGCACTGACCGTAGGTCTATTGGCCTCATTTGTTGTAACTAGTGCCTCCTTTGGCAACACCATTGTGTTGGTCATACGAGTGCACAACATTTCGTTGGCTGTGGTTGTTCCTACTGTGAAGCTAGTCGAGAGAGTACCAGCCTGAGGAGTGTGCACTTGTAACTTCTGAATCTATGCCCAGAGGGCCCCCAACACAATCTGATTCTCCTCCGCAAAGTTCTGGAGGGCCTCTGTGGTGATGTCACGCACCATCTCTCCTATATTGTGAAATCCCCCTCAGTAAGGGTGATCGGGTTGATAGGCATCTTAGACAATTTTAACTTCTTGTGCAGCCCCACTTGCTCTCTTGGGCACTGGCGTTTCAATTGTGTGGATGTTGTATGTGGGTCCGCACTGCCCTCTTCTATGTTTGTCTCCATATCTTGCTCCTGCTCAAGTGAAGGTGACTTCCGGACCTTACGCTCCATTTCTGCTACCTTTTGTGCTTCTGTTGTAGCCTTCTACTATTTTGTTGTTGTCTTCGCAGTGTCCTGCATCTCCTGTGCCTTTGTTGTTGCTGCCTCTTTTCTTCTCTTTTCAGCCAACTGTGCCACGTGTAGTTTTGCCTCCTCCTTATTTTTCTATGCAACAGAATTCTTTGCTTCCACTGCGAATATGTCTGGAGTGTGCCATTCCAGTGGCCACGTCTCAAGTACATCGAAGATCACATCATCTGTGGCCATATATTGTAGTTCGTTCCACTTCTTTGCAAGGTCCTTGCATGACGTGAGGTAGATGTGATGAAAGTCTGCTTTAAACTCTGCGAAACTTTGTAGGTTTTTGTAGATAGTGGGTGATAACCATGGCTTGTGGTTAATTTCCATCCTGATGTTCATCTCCATGAACACCTAGAATATTTTACTATCACAAATGCGGTGCATGTCTTTAGTAGCCCGTAGCAAAGCATACTTTGCGGCCTCCAGAAGATACCTCACAATTGTGGGGAATTGGTTGTCCTCAGGCAATTCGCCAGCCACCAACACTATGGACAATAGGAGTCATGCATAGTGGAAGGTTTTCCTTTGTTCTTGTGCCTCGCGGAAATTCTCCAAGAACTCCTTGCACATATATTTGGACTAGTTAAACTGGACCCCCTTTGCGCACTACTCGTCAAGTGAAACTACCGGCGCAGGCACCTCATCCGTGTGGCGCCTCCACATGACCTTACCTACCAGTATCTGAGTCGCAACTCTAACTACCTTGTTGTTGACACTGGATATCGCGTAACCCCTCTTTTTCTTCTCCAACTTTTTTTTTTTCATGGCTTCTGCGATGGCCAAATCACTGCTTTTACCCTCCGAAATGTCTGCAGGGTCTTCTCCTTTACACCGAAGTCGGGTAATTCAATGGATCAGGTGGTCGATGATGGGGATAGGATCCTCTAGCCACAAACACCCATCATGCACCAGGTAGAGCAACTGCTTGATGACGAAGATAGTCATTGGGGCATGATGGTAATGCGACACCCAGAGTAGGTTCAACAACCCTGCCTTTTTTACCCCACGCAACCATTTGTGCGGCTCCAACTTTAGAACTCCCTCCAAGGTGTGTTTATTTGGCTTCATGAGGTGTGCAGTCTTCAGGTGAGGGAATTTCTCATGGTCGGCGAGATCCCAATCTTTCAACTTTACGCTGACACCCTTCCCATGTGCACTCCTTCAAAAATGATATCATTAGGTAACAGTGGAGTCTGTCGAGGGCTTTTACTGTCCAGATCCTTGGGCACCTTTGCCTTCCCCTTCTACAGAGGGACATATGCGGGTAGATTGGTTAGAGGGATTGTGCCCTCGATTTCTTCCTCCATGCCCTTGTCCTCGTCCTCTCCTATTATGGTATCCTCAAGGTCTTCTTCCTCCTCATCAGTTTCCAGGTTAACCGCTTTTCCTTTTTCCTCCATTGTTAATTTAGTTCACAACGGGTTTCGAACGCATCGAAATAATGGGTTGTTTATCTTTCTTCAGTCTCGGCATGCATGGTGATTTTGGGATTTCTGCAACAATCCCGATGCTCTCAGGGACATCTTCTATGGTCATGGCCTGCACAGCTTCTTCAGTGGTCATTTTTGCGATTCCACTGGCTTCTTTAGACGTTGCCATCTTGTTCATCCAAAAATCTCTCAACTGTTCAATCGAGTTCTCAAACAACACTCTCCATAGGGCAAACAAGTCCCACTTTAGAATACTCAAGGTGTGTAACAACTCAGTTCTTAAATGGCCAAGTGTTGTGTGCTGGGCAGTTCTTTGTAATTTATAGCACCTTTTGAATTCGAATTCGACCATTCCCCCAAATCCGGTCCATTAATTCTCCCTTGGCAGTAGGTTTTTCCAAATATTTCCCATAAAACTCACCTTAAATGCTTACCTCCCACTCCATTTGGTCTAAAAACAAGCATCACATCATGAATAGTGACTATAACGGTCACTTTCTAGCTGACCCGCATGGCAGTGAAGCTACCGTTGCGCTGTCACAAACCCTATGACACTTCTCTCTCACGCGCAGATCTCGGGCAGGGTAGTTTATAGTCCAACGCCTCCTTCCAACTTCCTAGAGCGCTAAGATTGTGCTTGCTAAGGCTAGTCAGGTGGCCGCACCACCTATATAGAGTTTTTCACGATCATCAGCTACTTTTCTGGGCAAAGTCCACATTTTGACTCTACTACCTGCATTGTGCACTTTACCATTTGCATCATGTCACCATCTGTGATCTTCTTAGTAACATACGGCCAAATCCACGGTACCAAACTGATCAGTTCATGGCGCTAGTCTCCAAATTTGTCACCGTAGTCGTGCGTATCCCATTTTATCCCCACCATCATTTTATCAAGAAAATCCCTTTTCATTCCTTCCTCCAGCTTCTTGACTTCCTCTTCCAACCTGGCGCTTTTCTCTCTCAACCAGACTCTTTCACTCATGAGATCTCAGAGCCTAAGATCACCTTGTTGAATCTCTTCATCAGGTCCCAAGTGTTCTTCTGCAATCTCTTCTAACTACGCGAGACCTTCTTCCAAGGCTCCACGATCCTTTACGTCCGTAGGTGCAACTATGCACGAACTAGGCCTTCGATACTCCATCGAAAGTACAACATTTATTCCACAAACTAGCCTAGAAAGCGTCTGTTCCATCAGTTTCTTGTACATGATCCTATAGGCCCATAGGACTGCGGGTACGTGCAAGTCCCAATCATTTCATGACGTACCACATACCTTATTCAGTGCCATGCATACTTTGTTATAGGCTTTTGCATGGATACCCTTCTGCACGGACGTTCTTTTCATACGCTGCCATTCCATCTAGAGGAGCCTTTTGCATTTCCCCCCCAACACATTCTTATAGATCGTATCTCCTTTCATGAACCTCATGTGTATCCGCGCAAGTTTTTTGCCATACACTTGTACCCATCTGAATAGGTGCGTACATGGACCATTCTGTCAAACGTATTTAAATGTGAATCACACTCAAGGCTTTCCAAATCGTGTGCACCTCATCCTTCTACAAGTGTGCTAGTCATCAATGTTTCCTTTGTGTGTACCCCACCATATCGCGGGAATAGCGTGTAGTACCCAATTCAAGGCTTTGAAACGTTGTTTCTCCAACACCTCTCTCTCAAATTTGTCAAAGAAAGCATCTACCTCACCTAATCCATCATAAGAAGGTAAATCTCTCATTTATGTTCAAACGCAACACAATGACCTTGTCATTATGTTATAGTTTAGTGTGGTTACCTCATGTAACTTATTCTTTCATCGCTCTATCTCCTCATCTGAGTCTGAAGTACAGGAGCTTTCGGGCTCCCATGAAATTTTCCCATCTACAGTGGGATTTACCTAGTCTTGCTCTCACGCAGTTATCTTGTAGATGCATTCTAAGTTGTCAGCGCTTTCATAGTCGTGTGTTGGCTCAATGTAGATTGATCCCACAACAGGGTCCAAAGGTATCACTACGCGCAGAGACTTCTTCTCAAAAATCATCTTGCGCTTTTTCAGGTTAATCACCCCATTCATGTCAGTGGCCCAATTGGTTTCTAAGAGTATAGGGTAGGGATTGTTGTCATTGACAATCTCTATCACCTCAAAGTTGGCTAGCACACTCGCTCCTTCAATATCCACTATGATTCCTTGCAATTGCCCTAGTGGTATTATCTTTCGTTGGTTCGCCATGCACAACTGAATAGGAAACCACTGTAGCATAGGCCTCCCCATGCGCTCCCATGTTTGCTTTGGCAGAATTTTCGTGTCCAATCCTAGATCTAGAATTACTTGGTCCATCTCATATTCACTAATATGCACAGTTAGCCTCATTTCTCTTCCTACTATTGCCTTGTTCTTTCCAATCTTCTAGACCACGCGCAGTTCTCCTGGCACAGTCCTAGCGCATTTGTTAATGAGTTCCTGTAGTCCCTTTACCACCTTACTGTCACGCAGTAACTTCATACACATTTCTAGCAATGCCATGAGCATTAATGGGTCCATTCTTGGCTCCGGTCTGTCTTTGCTTCCTAAATTGGAGGCATCAATGAAGCTCTTCTTAGCTTTCATAAAAGTTTCTTAGGCGCACTCCAAATCAAATTTTGCTTCCTTTGCTAGAGCTTTGCAAACCCAAGTGCTTTCTTCAAGCTATTTTCCTTTATCATCTCCCGTTGTAATTCCACTTCTGAGCACGATATTTACCTTAGGTTCTTCCTCACGTGGCTCAGACCTCATCATTTACAGATTTTGAGTCGGGGGAGGTTGTAATCCTCCTTTGTTGCATATCCTGGCTATTAGCATAGGATAATCCTCCATCTTATGATCAAACAAGGTACAATAAAAACATGATGGACACATCAAAATCATACAATCACGGACATAATGCCATGTCCCTCTGCAATTGTAGCATATCAGCTATACATGACCTCTCCCAGGTCCTCTTCCACCTTGGCCTCATCCGCACCCCTGGAATCCGGCCCATGCCATCCTTGAACCCTGATCTAGGGGCCGCATTTCAGCCTGAACCTTGTAGGTAGGATTTTTATCCATCATTATCTCATAACTTCTACAGGTGCAGTCATCATGTCCCACTGATATACAAAAATTATAGAACAACTATTGCAAATTATGCATGTACTTCTGCATCAACTAACAATTGTCCATAACATTCTTTCCTCCAATTTGACAAATCACGCACCACAAAGTAGGCGCCACACTTAGTCCTACTTGTGCTTCTGGCTTACTGGCACCGGTCCTCCTCCTGCAAGATAATTCACAAATACATGGTAGTGGTCCTTGTCATGTCCCTGAGCCTTACATTTTATGCACCACACTTCTTTGCGCACTTCTGGTCGAACTATCCTGTCTTATTTTAGACTCTGCATCTCAAGGCATAAGTTCCTCAACTACGCATGGATCTACTGAACTCCCAGGTCAGGATCCTGTATGGGGGTCTCACACAACCTCATCGCAGTCTTTAAGGCTTCAGCTTGAGTTTTCAAACTTTGCTGTGAAAACACATTCCTCAAATGCGGTGATAGTGATGCTACAAACCATTAGCGGTGTTGTCCATCTATCAGGGTCATATTAGCTTCGCAAATCGTGCACTTTAGCCTTTGATCCAACTCTCAAGGTGTCTCGCCTGGTAGCATTGTAATTTCTTTGAACCCAATGATTGACTGCGATTCTGACTTCGGTCTGCTAAATTCCCTAGTTAGTGCATCTTGGATAGTCAAGATTCACGCATTCAGGTTATCACTAGAGTGCTTAATGTACTAGGTCAGCACGCAATCCTGCAAAGCACTAACCAACATTGCTTTCTTGATATTATCATTTGTCACTCCCTGTGCTTCCCATACAGCTTTTACCATGAACCAAAACTAGTCCGGATCTTCATTTCCCACTCCTTTGAACATAGACAACTTTATCAGGCTCGCCATATTAGAAAGCGGGGGTGGCAGAGGTGGTACGGGTGAAGATGAAGGTGATGTCAGTGAAACGCATGGTGGCATGGGTGGAGGTGGTATGGGCGGAATCCGCTGTCTTATCAAATGGATCACACTTTGCGGAGAGACCTTCACAAGCTCTTCCTTGTCCCCTCACGGAGGTGAAATCAAGGAGCTAGTTTCTAGTTCTACACTACCTTCATTTCTGTAAATTCTCCCACTTCACGTATCCCTGAACATTAATGTATTCGCATAATCCACTTTTCACACAATAGAATTTTAATCCAAGTGTTTAGAGACTTAACGTACTTACCTCATGGTCCTTTGAGAAAGCATCACACGGCCTCGCTGTAGCTTACCGCAGTGTCTACCACGAACTCAGTAATGAATCCTCCTATAATCCAATCGAGCCAGTGATCAACAGCCCGCATGATCTTATCGCCCAATGCTTCTAATTTGTGCACTAGTTTGAGGGCCCACACAATAGGATTGTCGAGCTTGCACCTTCCTTGGTTATCTGCTAGCTTCACGATCCACTCATACAACTCAGTAGGGAAGGATGTGAAGAAAAATTTGTGGGTTTCTGTGTATAGGTAGCAGTCTAACCACTCTTCTGTTGTTAGTCGCAGATTCCTGTTCTCGTGCATCGTGAATCTGTGAATTCTCCTGTCAATCCATCCTTCGATTTCCCTTTTAGTTGGATTCCATTGATGCAATATCAGACATATCTATGAAAATTTTGTTCTAGGCAACAGAACCATTTGTTGGCTTGATGGGGCCTAACCCAGGTTCAAAATTAATTAGCCAAAGAAATCCCTGTACTACTAGCCCTTTCAGCAGCAGCCCATGGAGCGCGAACTCAGGCCTCACCTGAAGCAATATGGGGGGATGCTAGAACTAAGTTTCCACACCCTTGAGATGTCTGAGGTGTCGCATTAGTCTAACTATGAACCAGATTTTTGTGCAGGTCACTTTGCGCACTCTTCTGAAATGCGATGCTTCGCGATTTGTTATAATTATCTTCGAGCAACCCTACCCAAGGACTGCAATGCTTTCACGCTGCTAAGGCAATGATTTGTGCTAATTCCCCAAGTTACACCATATATATTACTTGTCTTCCTTATAAGAGTTAGTTAACTTTGCATAAACATATACTTATCTTATGTTCACTTATTCAACACATTCACATAAGTTCATGCAACATATAAACAGTAAACTTGCAATTCATACCCAATATACCAAACAAGAAAAAGATACACAGATTGATAATAAAATTATCTTTATTAATTCTCCACTGGTTACATACTCGACTCACCATGCGCACTCAGCTGTAGGGGTCCGCGCACTCAGCTGCAGACTACTAGGCCTCTGCGCACTCAACTGCAGAGCCTTCTCCTACTCTATGACCCAATGACTCACCTTATACTTAGATCTAACTCAACTCATTTTTATTCATTCCATTCCATTGATGTCCCTTTACAACTTAGAGCCTCGCTCTATTTATACAATCCCATGGTCTGCGGACCATGGGTAGATCTCTCAAGCTGACATTACATTACAAAAATGAGGGCAGAAAACCCTCTAACTCATTTATAATCTTCACGCTCCATGCCAACACATCCCAGAGTCTTTACAATAGACTTAGTCAAAACTTGGGCTCTAAGCCCCAAAACTTGCCTTGGGGGATCTCGTGACCGACACATTTCTTTATACAAACTTCAGCCTTCTACCCCAAAACTTAGGTTTTTAGCCCTGAAATTGACCCCCAAGGGACCCCTTCCCAACAGCTCCCCAACACAAACATGGTGACTCGCCCTCAAGTCACTAGGCTAGCGCAAATATCTTGTCGCAAAGACCTCCCAGCTCGACTTGGACAACTACTACGTCGATTGCACACTGTGTTGCCACCTACTTCATCTTCTCGAACAACTGCTCTATCGCTCACCCTGTGCTATCGGACTTAATCTTCTACTGAGTCTCCTACATACTAGCCAACTTGCCTTCAATATTGGTCATGATCAAGTAGGCCTCGTCCAACCAAGGCTTCAAGTGAGCCTTCAGCATGACTTCCTTGTGCTGAGCTGCATCTACCTGCTCTTTCAATGCCTTGGCCTCCTGCAACTTAACTAACCTCTACGTGATGGTGACAGTGCGTGTTGTCACTTTGACTTTGTCATAGCACTACTACAACTCTCGTGCTTCTATTTCCAGCTACTGTACCGTAGGATCTTCTTGCAGGTAGGTGACTACCTCAAGAAACTACTCGAAGAACATTGTACAGTCCTTTATTGTGCTCTCCACCGCTACTACCACGTCTTTCACAGCAGTCTCGCACTACTCTCTGATCTTTGGTGGAGTCGAAGGCTGGGCCTTCAAATACAATTCTGCAATTTTGAGGTTCAGCGCTAGTTGAACCTTTGCCAATTCAGTTCATGCATCTCGCACTCTAGCAGTGAGCTTCCAAACCCTCACATCAATTGACTCGACATCGGGAATTCCCAACTCTGGGATAGTCCTGCATGCCTCAGTTATGACGGTGGTAATGCGCTGGTTCTTGTCTGTAATGTCTTTGACAAGGTTAAGGGCGGAGTCTCTCTGCACGGTTAGCTAGGCTTTGTTGAACTTCTATTCATTGATCACCTATAACACACGTTGTTCATGGGCCTGAAGTTTCACAATCACACCATTCTGCAAAAGGTAAAACGCCTCATTCGCAAGCACGACTAGGTTGAGTCCAAATCTCTTGAAAGCACTGATAGCGGGTCTATCAGCTTCAGTCTCTGTTGTTAATGCTCCATCTGGAAACACTATTGCTTGGGGATCCCTTCCATGCAACATCCATATGGCTTATGAGGTGCCAGGAGCCAAGCTAGTTGACGCCAATGATGGTATGTATCTGTGATGCGTGGATCTGCAGCTCGTGCAGACCCATCTGTATATCTTTGAATTCTTGCTACTGTTGTTGCTTGAACTGTTGTAGCAGTTCCGCAGTGGCATCCTGCACCATATCACCTATGTCATTTAAGTCCCCCTCTGTTAGGGTGATTGGGTCTAGAGATGTCATGCTAGCCTTGGATTTCTTCTATGGCCCTACTTTTCCCTGGATCTCTAGTGTGCTTGGTGTGGAACAGAGTCATCTCCAAGTCTGCTCCTCCTTGCTTCATCTGATCATCTTCTTCCTCGGTCTTCGGGGAAGGCGACTTTTGACTCTGGTCAGTGTCACACTCTTCTTCGCCTTTATGTCCACTCGATTGCTACGCACTAACAAACTCTACCTTGGCCTTGTCGTCAGCCTCCTTTCTCCTCTTCGTGGCCAGCTGTTCCATCTTCCACTTGGCTTCTTCCCTCTTCCACTACGCGATGGTCTTGCTAGACCCCGTCATCGAGTCCATGGCATTGTGCCGATCTACCGACCAACATTCGATGATTGTTGCAATTGCATCATCGGTGGCCAAGTATGGTAGGGCGTGCCATTTATGTTCAGGTTCCTTCCACTCCTGTATTGATACATGGGTGAGGTCAGCCTTGAATTCCACGTATTCTTGTAACTTCTCAAAATATGTAGGTGTCAACTGTAACTTGCAGTTGATGGCCATATGTATGCTCATTTCCATCAAGATCCAGAAGATCTTGCTGTCCTTTATCCTCTTAGGATCCTTCGTCACCCACAGCGAAGCGAACTTTGCTGCCTTTGGTAGGTCTGGTGTGACCGGAGGGAATTGGCTATCTTCAGGTATCTCCCACGCAACCAACACTATGGACAACAATAACCATGCATAGTGAAAGGCCTTACTATCATCTTATGCCTCGCGGCAGTTCGTGAGAAACTCACCATAGAGGTAGCACGCCAAGTTAAATTGAACCTCCTTTGTGCATTGGGCCGCTAAAGCTATCACTAGTGCTGACACTTCATTTGCGCGACACTTTTGCATGACTTTTCCTGCTAATATTTATGTCGCCACTTTGACTGTAAGGTCATAGATACTCGGAATGGCGTAGATGCCTGGCTTCTTTACCAACTTGAATTTTTTCTTCATCTCCTTGGAAAGCACATGCTCCAAACATCGAGGTAACCGCATGACCCACTTTTCGCACAAGAGCATCTTAATCCAAGTATTTAGTGACTTCAAATAATTACCTCCTGGTCCTTTAAAAAAGCAGCTCTCTGCTTCACTATAACTGACAGAAGTGTTGACCGCGAACTCTATCACAAATCCTCCTATGATGCGGTCGAGCCAATGGTCGACAATGCACATGATCTTATCTTTAGAGGCTTCCAATCTCTGCACTAACTCCAATGTCCAAACAATCAAATTGTCAAGCCTCTGCCTTCCTGGGTTGTCTGCTAACTTCATGGTCCACTCGTATAACTCAACTGTGAAGGAACAAAAGAAGATTTCGTGTACTTCTATGTATAGATATCTATCCAAACACTGTTATTTTGTTACTCACGGATTCCTATTTTCTTGCTCCGTGAATTTGTGGATCTTTCTATCCAACCAACCTTTGATCTCTTTCTTAGTTGGATTCCAATGATACGACATTGCACATCTCGTTATGCAGATCCCGGCCCCGGAAATGGAACCATTTTTTGGCTTTATGGGCCCTGACCTAGGTTCAGTGTTAGGCAACCAAGAAACTCCCTACACTACTGGCCCTTTCAACATCAATCCAGACAGCGCAGACTAAAGTCTCACCCAAAGCGGTACAGGAGGATGCAGGAACCAAGTTTCTACACCCTGAGATGGTTGTGATGTCAGTTTTTATATCTTCACTCTACCTTCGTGCAGACCAATAAGCCCTCTAGGGATTATCAATGTACTTCTCTTATTCATCCTTAGAGCCCCCACAAAAGTATTTGATCATCCTTCATGGACCCTAAATAGATAGATCAGGTGCTTATGCGTTTTTGTAATTAGTCTTACTTCTGTGTCTACTTAGATTAGCTTAAGTATTGTTTAACTTTAACATGCATTACAATTATCTTCGCATAGACATATATTCTTACTTGCATTCATATGAAAAATTGAAATACATAGATTTGCACATCAATATAGCATTAATTCATAACCTCAGTATTCAACATAGCATAATCGCAACATTCATAACAGAAGTAAAATAATGCACACAAAGATGGAAAGTACATAGTAATTTCAGAATACTTCTCTTTATTGATGATTCAGATTCCCAATACAGACTCTATCTGCCATGCGCATACAACTGCAAGGGTCCGCACACTTAGCTACGGACTTCTACCCTCAGCCTCTGTGCACTGAACTGTATAGCCTCTTCCTACACTAAGACTCTCACTCTTAGCTCTTTACAGACGCATCCAATACTTCTACTTCACTTACTTTTTCTTCTACTCACTTAGACTTCTCTTAAGACCTCCTTTTTATACAATCCCATGGTCCGCGGACCAAGGGAAGATCTCCAAAACCAACACAACCTATCTATACTAAGGGCGGAAAACCCTTTTTGACTTTAGATATATTCACACCTCGCAACCACAAAATGCGGAGACTTTACTTTTCTTTATACAAACTTTAGCCTTCTGCCCCAAAAATTGGGATTTTAACCCCAAAATTGACCCCTAGGGGACCTGTTCCCAACACAGAGTTTGGCTTTCAACAACAACATCTGACTACACTTTGGTGTGTTAACAAAAGTTCCATTAAACTATGCAAAGATCCAATCAAACATCATCATAGCAAACACATTGAACTACACATGCACTTCATCATAAAGCTCATTCATGACCATGTTCTTGAAGTGCAATATTGTTCAACCAATGATCAAGTTGCAAACATCTTTACAATGGATATCACAAAGGCGAAGTTTACTAGAATTCAATTTACAGTTGGAGTTCAAGAAGTTGTCACTAAGGGGGAATAGGCTATAATGCATCCTTCCTTCTCCTATTGTGCCATATTTGTACATCCTTCAATCATATCCTAATTTGTTCTTAAGGAGGGATGTTAGGATATTCCAACACATAGGAAATAGTTAAGTATAACTTGGTCTAGTGTAGAGTTAGGTAAAGTGTGTTTCTTTACTACGTACTTTTGTAACTTACAGTCCGACAGTCATGATGTGTTCTAGACATGAAGTGATTTGACGATCATTCTCTCCTCGGTATTACCAATGCTTGATCCATGGCTTAACACCTGATTGTTCCATGATCTCTATTTAAATATCATGGAGGGTCCATTATAAGGTGTTCATGAGAGAAGGTTATGTAAATTTTCTTTTTTTTATTAATAAATTTCCTAAAGTGGCTGCATTGGCTCAGGCCATGGACTGTTTCCTTCTTTGAGGGTTTTAACCACGTCGAGAATACTAGTGTATTGATCTGTGATTTGTTTGTGAGCGATGTCCTTTGATGTTCTATCTAAGGAACTTACCCTGTAAATTCCTACAATGAACATGCTTCAACATAATAAAATCTATATAGATTATGAAGAACAAACCTAGTTACAGATTCCAACAAATGGGGCATTGATTACTATTTTCCATATCAATTGTTTCCATTAGTAGGAAGCCTTTATTTTCCCTTACTGGAATTTCTTCTTGCTTTATTCACTTCATCTCAATGTTATTCAGGGACACATTAGATGGATTACATGTACAACAAAATAGGTACCTCTCAAATTTGTCTTTGTCAAGCAAGGGAAGTTCTTCAAGTAGAGTGGATGAAGGTTAAAGATCTAGTATGTCTAACAAACAAATATCAACTAGGGGTGAGAATATGAGAATAAAATTCCTTAGACACATGGAATTTTTAATTGTTTAGGGGGGGGGGGGGGGGGGGGGGGTGTGCTAGACATAGACGATATCGAGTTTCCCTTGAGGTGCCAACATCTAGTGAAAAGATGGGTACCCAAGGACATTTCTCAAGTAAACATATATTTTTGTCTCAATGAGAGGATATATCACATTTCTTCATCATCGCTACATGGTTTGGGGCTATTTTCCATGGACGACATAAAGGTTTCTTATGGTGGATTAACAATATTTATGGAGTATGTCAGACCCTATCACAATTACATATATTAGATGTGGTTGGTCCAATATATGCGAGGTATGTGGAGAAACATATTGGCTACAAATTATATACAGATAAGTGGCAATGGTAAAAATAAAGGAGTATCTATATATATTTATGGACTTGCCAAGCATCGGGGAATATTGCAGGTTTATAAACAATACACAACCTGAGACAAAAAATAAGCAACCCAATTGCATATTTGAGGAACATGACGGAAACCATGTATTCAAATGCATAATAAGATCAATAATTGTCGGACAAGAGTTGTTGTTCGATTACAACTTGAATTAAATAGATACAATCATTTCCATTATGGGGGTGGTATGTAACCTCTCATTATTGATTCTTATATGCTATGTTTAAAAGTATAATCCTGCACCAGTAAGAAGAAGTAACATGGTAAGATAAGAAATTAACCACTAGAATTCTCAAATTAACTCAAATCTGTGTTATTTATTCTCGTCTCATAGTCCCATTTATGCAGGCCCTTTGCCATAAAAAATTAGGTTTGAAAATTCCATAATTACTCAAATGCATGTTATATGATTGATCCTTTATTCACCATGTTTGTATGCATTTATATGTCCATCAATTAAATGTTTATGTTGATACTTATTCTTTAACATTTTTTTAAAATATTTCATTGCTTTAATTATATTATTATGTGGCAGGTTGATCCACATGGAAAAACACCTGCATAGTCAGAAGTAAATAAATTAAATTTTACTTTACATTTAATGTGGAATTTTGATTATTTGTTTATATAATCGAAATAGTAGCTTTTCTTTTGTTGAAATATGTATTCTAAGCCCCATGACGATGATCTTATTGATGAGGAAGAGTTGTGGTCATCCCCCAAGTTTGAGGTCACAATAAGAAAATATGTGAAGAAAACAAACAAACAACCCTTTGAGTTGATTTGTAGTAGGGATCACAATTCTACGACTGAGACTAGGATCAAGCAACTAAGAGAAGATCTTGAGACATAAAAGGTAATAAACATATTTTAAAGTGAGTTTTTTTTTTTTTTATGTCATAAGTTTAATTTTGAAAGTTTGTTTTTTAAATTTTACCTTATTTAATCGAAAAAGTATTTTCTTTCTTTTATAACGTTATTTGGAGGAACTTTGCCCCCACATCAGTCAAATGATCCTCAACTCAATGTTGGTACTAGTGGAATTGAAGAGACATGACATGAGCGTATGGCCAACACTATCACCTCGCATACATTTGATCCTAGTACTAACACTGGGTCCACACCATTGGCTTTGAGCCATGAGCACATGACCCACTAGACAAACACACAGTCAGGCTATGGATTATTTGGCAACAAATGTGACCCTAGTACTAATGACATTGTGTGTTCATTTTGTGGAGCATCATGTGTTAAGAGCAAAGGGAAAATTGCATGCACATTTTTAGTGAATAACAAAGGACTTCCAATAAAAACACCAAAAATACTTGGTATTTTTTGATGTTTTGACTGTTTCATGTTTTCTATCTAAAACATAAGTTAACTATATTATTATTTTCAAACCAATGATCGTATCTTTTTGCATGTAGCTAATAACTTGTTTTATACAAAAATATATGACAAAGTGTTAGATATTTTTGGTCCCACCATACGTGAAAGATGGAATTGCCAAAATTCCAACCTTAAAAAGGAGGTTCTACACTACCTTGAAGATCTATTCAGGGTAGATACCTTCAATAAAACCAAGGTCACCACCATAATCAAAAATCATTTAAAATATTTACGAGACCAATATAGGAAAAAATTGATAGATAACCCTAGGTATGAGATTCTTTCCATGATTCATGAGATGGAATGAAAGTGCCATATCGAGGATGCAAAGTGGAAGCAGATGAGAAAAGAAGGGAAAACACCACTTGCTCAAGCAAGGTATAAATTACATCTTGAATTCAATACTTTTAATTTTATTTAGTTTTGAATAAAATTTCAATATATAACATACTTGAAAATTTTCATAGGCTCCCTGAAACTTTGAAGGAAACGAAGGCAAGGCTTGAGAAGCACAGGTAGCACAAATTGGACCAGTGCGGCTATTAGAAGCTATAGGCACAAATTATAAGTACCCAAAAATTCTTAAAAATATTATTTGTTATATCACCTTCCAATTTTTTTGGTAATTGCCTCAGCAAATAATAAAAATAAATACTCATGCAATGCAAGGTGATGTATTCATAACTGAAGCCATGAAGGAAGACCACAAAATTGGTTTCAAGTTTGGATTTAAAGGCGTAGTCAAACACATAAAAAAACATGGGGCAAACCCCAAGATCTAGTTTGAATACATGGTAAATAAAATAAATCCACATTAACCATTCATTATTTATAAAATGCAATCATGTTTGATATAAATATAGTGTATTTTTTTGCTTTAATTAGGAAGGGAGTAGTACAAATATAGACGACCCCATCACTACTAAGCATCAACCCTTTGATAGTGCACACAAGCTATAACATTTGGTTCTCCCGAGGAACCCCATGACAGTGGGGTGCAACCCCAAGATATTGCATTGACTAATGAGGCCCATGATGGTAATAGGGTTGTATATTAATCATATACTTAATAGTTTCGTACTTATAAAGTATGTATTAATTTTTTTTACTTATTCATTTATGAATGTCTACTTATAAATTTTGAGGTTTGATTGGCAGAGCATGATATACAGGAGGATCCTCAACTAGAAGAGAAACATGAGGCAGTCATTACAATGGTGTCGACTAGTGCACACAGTAAATAATTACATTGCAAAGGTATTTTTTTATTATTAAAAAACTTCTTCAATGATATTCAATAGCTAACCATATAAATTAAATATTTTTTGTAGCTAATTCTCCCCCATAGCATCCTCGACTTCATGAGAACATCATGACCAGGGTTGTAATGCGTCAGAGGATCCAATTACAATCATCATCAAAAAAACCCCAACTAGAAGATGAAATTGTAGAAATGGATGAAATACTTAAGAATTATATAGGTCGTAATAAGAAGAGGATAAAAGCAAAATTGATGATGTACAATGTTATAATGTATTGTATAAGATAGATTGTTGTATAACATTTTTGATGTATAAAAAAAAATTGATGGATACATATTTTTGAATGAGTTCTTGCATAATATTTTGTACTTATGTTAGAAAAATATGGAATATACTTTCTTAGAAGTTTCTGAAGGATGGATGTCAAGAAATATGTTACTTGATCAATTTTCTATTTTTCTAGTGTATATGCATGAATATTAATGTGTTGCTATCAACTTTTGTATAGTATATAGATTGGATATTAGGGAGTAGAGAGTGATGAGGTGCGAGGGTGGTATAAGAGCTTCTACCTTCATGTGGTTGGCCCTATTCAGTAGAGAATGATTTAGGATTTGGATAGTTTTGGAGCAAACTTCCCTCATTCCAATAAACGAACAACTAAGTCAATGTTGACTTTGCTGCTGCTCTATCAAATCGAGGAATGTTTGCTCCAAGATTAGACTAGAATTAATTATTCTTGAAACCAAGAGTATCTCATTCAGGTATTCATGTGCCTTAGTATTGTATAATTTTTATTTACTTATAAAAATGTTTCTTAATTTATTTTATTATTTTTCTTATTCTTTATCTACCTTTAACACATTTTATGTTCATTACAAGTATTATTATTCCATAAAACTATCATCCACAAATGTAACATGGTCGGAAAGAAAGTGGACAGATTTATCCTCTTAAGTAGCCATTCCGTGTTAGGTGTGCACCCTACCTTTCTCATTTCATAAAATATATCCAAATACTGTGTATAATGTGTGATTGTGCTATTGTGCTTCTTATGTTTTAGATTTTGTTAATATTGCTTTTCTTGCACATGCTTATCAAACTCTTTAAATCTTCAAGTACTAGATCTTGTTGTCGAAATTCTAGTGCAAGATAAAATTTCTTATCATGACAACTGCTTGTGAAAAACATGTGTGCATTTTTCTCTTAGTATTCATTTTGTTTAGTTAAGTCATCAAGAAATTATACATTAATAATTTAATAATTTAGATAGAGATCATAGTGAACAAGAAATCATTTTTAAGAGTCACCAGAAATTAGGCTATAGGCCATGGAAAAAGCTAACAATCCTCTCCTAATAGAATCTTTCATCAACAAGATAAATATAAGTCATATAAAAACTCAATAGCCTCCACCAATAGCCTAAACAAGTCTGTAATATTCCTATCCTTAGATGCCATGCCTATAAGCCTCCAATTTACCCTATTTACCAAGCATGTGCATCACCTTATTTTAGGTAAAAACACCTGGTGTAAATTCCATTCAGCAACATCTCAAAAAAAACTTTTAGAGTAGCAATGGCTATGTTCAACTTTTCTAAAACCTTCAATAAAGTATGACACCCTTCAAAATTCAGTTTAAAACACATCTTATGGATTTGGTTCAGTGTCTCCATGACCTTCTGTTGATGGCCAAAAATGGCCTTATCAACATTAGGAAAGTCACCCAGTTAGAGCCCCAAATCATACTCTAATCCATTTAATATGGTGATTTTGACTGGTTGTGAATTGGGCCTAGTTACCCGTAGAGAGGCTGCTCCAACAGATGGAGACTTAGAAAAGTTCAAAGATATAGAAAATAAATTAGAAGGGATTGATGATATTTGATAAAATAGAAACGTAAACCAAAATGTAATATAAACTAATAATTACTTAATAGCTTGGGCACTGATATATTGCAGTGAAAAAGAGAGATATTGTATAACATGAAAATATAGATATTCAAATTATATTATTGATTTGAATAATTTAAAAGGTAATTAATTCAATTAAATAGTTAATTGAATTAATTATTAAGCACATTCACATGCAATTTTGTTAAACTTATACTCGTAAGCAATAGAAAGAAATACATCAAAATTGATAACACTTCAACCAATTAATCATGAGCATAACAAATAGCATGAATACTAGATTCTGAATATAAATCAAAAGAAAACAATTGATAAAAGTTTTGATTATGCATTACTCTTCATATATCTAGAATCCAAAGGTGTTTCAACTTATATTAAAGAAAAAACAATTTACGATAGTGTAACAAAGCAATCCTTGCAAAAACTCAAAACCCCTAAGCCTAAGTCTGGGAGATCCTTAAATAGTTTTTCAAAATAATATAGAAAATCATTAACTTTCTACTATTCTCTCAACTAAGTGAAACAAAATAGGTATTATTTACAATTTAAAAATAAATTGATCTATTCAAGTGACTTTTTGCAAAGGTGGAGCCAATACAATTTTGATGAACTTCTAGAACCAATGTCAACTCAGAAGGAAAATGAGGCTTGATGTTCATTTTACAAGGTAAGGGACGAGCTTGCAGGGTGTCAATAGTTGAGTTACTTGTTCCATAACAAAATTGGTTACTTGAAAATAACCATGTGGTTTAAGTACAAATCCCCAAGCCAACTCAAAATATACCTTTGACAACTGCTTGATCCTTTGGTTGCATCTTGCCCTGTTACTTGGGCATATTTTTTGCAATATATCAACCATTGAGAAAATACCCTCTTCATCATTTAATAATAGACTAGATTATAAAAGTGACCGAATGATAGATTGAACAATCAAACTTGCAATTCATGAACATCATTGACCATATTTCTTACCAAACATATATTGTCTTCCATGTGTGGAGAACTGTGGATTTTTGCATTTCATTGATCTTTGGAAGGTTAGGATAAAAGCTCTTAAAGTTTACTTTCCATTCCAGGAGTTCATTAATTTTATGTTTGGAATCATCATACTAATTTTCAATATCAATAACTTCATCAACTGATGAATTAATAATCTTGTTTTGAGCCTATATCAAACTTATCTTGTTGCAAAGAAGTTTTTATTGATGTCGAAGATGAATGTTTAGTTCATTGGCTTCATGTTTGAATTTAGAAAGGTCTAAAACATTTGCTTGAAGATTTCTCTATGCTTTGCTTTAACCCATCTATTCTATCATAGTTTTATTTGATTTTAGACTCATGCTAGATTGTAATTAAGGAAAGCTATGCTTGAAATAGTGAAGACTCTTGCTCTAACTATCGAATTCTTTCTTCTTTCTCCTTAATAAATTCTTTAAGTCAGGTTGCTTTATCTATACTAGCAAATGCATAAGCTCTTGCATATTGAGTTCATTCTTCCATTTCCTCATGAGGGGTCATTGATGCATCTTTCTAAATCATTTCCAATGAAGGGAGCTATGAAACCATAATAGTACTTGTTGTTGAAGTATGTGTATCAACAACTTTTCTCTTCTTTCTACTTTTCTTTAAAATAATTGTAAGTTGAGGACTATAAAATAACTCAATTGGTGGGATTTCCTCAACATTTAAATGAACAGTGGTAGTGGGAGTTGTTGGAATCGTTTCTACATGAAGCCGAGTGTTGATAGGTGTCTTGCATATGGAACATGACTATGCAAGAGCAAACCTAGAAGAATCAGGAGAAATATCGACTAACTGATGTACAATATTGCCATCAACATTTTCTTTGGGTGTTGTCATCCCTTTTTCTTATTTGATAGGTGTTGAAATGATCTCCAAAACTACCTACGAGTCTTTTGAAATTTCATTAGCCAATGGATTAAATGAAGAAGTCCGACCTCGATAATCTGTAGAATAAATTTGAATTGGAGTAGTCGCTTGAGGTGTGACCCACGATGAAGAGATAGAGACATTTTCTGTGACAACGTCACCTTTAGGTAGCTTGAGAAAATTAAAAGGTAAAGTAGACCTTCGAGTATCTTTATAACCAGGAAATGTTGATATGTGTATGGAGAAAATTGATTTGATTTGTTGCAAACCGAAATGTAAAATGAAACTCCACAAAACAGATTATCATATTGGTTCTCTTCATGGAAATAGCTCTTGATAAGTGCATCATTAGCTAAGTTGTCAATTACTTTGGAAGAATCATGAGGCCTAGTGGGAATGGTGGCAAGATTCAATGCGTTTAGAGCCATAATTTATTTTTTATCATGTTGTTAGTTTTGAAGAGTAAAAACTGCAATTTGTAAAGGAAAGTGTGGCTAGATATTTTTGTAATCTTTCTTTAGTTCAAAGGTTACACAAGTCCCAACGATCTAATAAGAAACTTCTCTAGACAATAGTTTGTCTAGGGCATAAAGGGGCAAAACATGTGGACAACCATTGCTTCCCCAAACCCTAATTTAAATAAAAAATTATTCTACATAGTAATCCCCAATCCTTAACAAACAATATATAGTAGTCGAGGACATTATGGGAGGCTTGGAATTGACAATGACTATTCACAGAAGAACCACTATAAGGTCACAAATGCAATAGAAATGGTCAAAATAGTTCTTTTCCCAAAGTATACTATGGTAAATGTGGATGGATAGAGGGTTGGCTAGTGTCCATTATTAGCCCATGCACGGGAAATCCAAAGAAAAACATATGGCATCCATTACATAAGAACAACTATAAAATGGTCGGTTATGAGTGGATGTTTGCTTAGTCGAATGAAAATTAAGGATGTGCTTGGCAATGGTATGAGACAGAATTTGGGCCCAATTAAACATAAAACCCTCATAAGTGTTATGAATGAGAGGAACCCAATCCACAAGAAACTGTGATATGTTTTGAAAAGGAAACAATTGAGAAATCATGGAAGTGACATAACAGTAAGGGGGAGCTAAGGGTTTGATATAATACATGACAAAAGAATCTCCTCTAAACCTATTTGGGTCACTTCTCCATTCCATAATAAATTTGGGAAGTCCTTTCTGTTTACCCTCACATTCTTTCTTAACAAATTTCTCCATGAACTAGGAATTATAAGCTAAATTTGGCTTAGATAAATGATACATACCCTTAATGTGTTCTAGGTTGAAGGAATCAATATCTGTTCTATGCGAAGTGAAAATTTTCCTTTTGGTGATATTGATATTTTCCACCATCGAACTAATCATGTCTATATAAGGAAGAATCATCGACTGTGAAACAATTCTATACAGGTGGGATTTGGCGGCATCCTTGTTCATCACTTTAAAGGTTTTGTTGCCACCCTAGTCCTTTATTGCCACCATTCACAGTTCAAATTCTTACACTAGTAGTTTTTCCTCAAGTAATTAAAAAATGAATTCTAAGAGGAAATGCCAAAATATATTGTGCATATAGTATCAGAAAAGAGAAATGTTTCAGATAGCTCCTCATCTATCGTTTCATTGAAAGGCTTAGTTGATTGCTACGGAAATATTTTCTTCTTTCCTTTCACTATTCTAGCAGTCTAAGTAGAACTCTCTTTAGTAATCAATTGTTACAAAATAAAAATATAAATTAAAGAGTTTTATCATAATGAATTCCATATAACCACAACTCACTATAAGTTAAATGAAACTCAAAAGGCGTAAAATCCATTAATGAAACAATAAATCAAATTAAATGGTCTATAAGTACAAAATTAAATACCAGCACGACTTTCAATCATTCGTATCGAGGTGACGATTGTTGGGTGTGGAGCCTGATTATCTTCTTGATTCAGAGGTATTATTTTAGTCGGGTGTATACCCAAGGAATATTGTACACCTCTCCACACAGGAGGGTGCAGGGGTTCGTGGGCAGTGCCCCTGAAGCTAAAAATAGATGAAAATTTGCCTTGTAAAATATTGTAATTTCATAGTCAATATGGGTCATTCAATAGGAAGATGATATGACAATAGAAGTTAGGTTAATTTAGGGTTTTTTCCCTAGAAGGAAACCCTTGGTTTATATGAGGGAATTTTATTGTAGTCGTGATTATGATTCTAAGTGAGAAAGAGAGAGGAGACTACGTGAGAGCGAAGGAGAAATTATAGCAGATTTACTATAGGTTGTATCTCTTCATTTTGTTGGATAATATAAAAGGAAGGAATGGTTGTTTCTCCATGAACGTGGCCCAAATTGGGTGAACCACTTATATATGTGTCTCTCTTATTTTATGTGTTTCTATATTTGTGTTTCCATAATATTTTATGTGTTTCATTTCTCCGTTGATTAATTTCTAACAACTGGTATCAAAGCTGAAGGTCTACTTGGCTGATAAACTCACAAGAGAGAAGGGTTTTTGGTTCGAGTGGGAGAAATGACAGAAGATGGTAGGTTTAGGGTCAATAAATTTAACAACCAAAACTACCAGCTATGGATGATGCAAATGGAAGATTATATGTATTAGAAATATTTGTACCTTCCATTGAGTGAAGAATCAAAGAAGTTGACGAGTATGAAAAACAAAGAATGGGACCTTCTCAACGGAAAGGCACTAGGAACAATACAACTGTGTCTGGTAGCGTCGGCGGCTTTCAACATTTCAAAGGAAACTACAACGGAAGGTTTAATGACAACATTGGCCAAACTATATGAAAAGCCCTCGGCCTCAAATAAGATATTTATTATGAAGCATCTATTTAATATAAACATGTCAAAGGATGGATCTGTTGTTGATCATTTAAATGAATTTAACACGGTTACCAGTCAATTAAGTTCTTTAGAGTAAATTTTGATGATGAAGTTAAGGCTCTTTTGTTTCTGTGCTCATTGCCAGAAATGTGGAATGGCTTAGATATAGCTATCAGTAAATTTGTCTCTGGATCTAGTACTTTAAAGTTTGATGATATTGTTGGTACTATCCTTAGTGAGGAAATGCGGTGGAAAATCTCAGGTGAGATATCAAGTAATGCCTTGACTGTAGATACTAGGGGAAGAAAACTAGAAAGAGGAAAGAGCTCAGGAAATCATAGTGAGTCAAGAAAAGGTAGATCCAAATCTAATTAAGTGATAGTGTGTTGGAAATGTGGGAAGAAAGGACACCTGAAGAAAGAATACAAATTTCAGAAGGGAAAAGAATGAGATGGACAACAAGAAAACAATCATGAAGAGAATGTGACAAGTGATGTGTTGCAAGATGATCAGGAGCTCAAGTCCAAGTGTCGAAAATGCTCAAATTTGAAAGTGCTCAGATTCGGTCGGAACTTGAATGACCAGATAGGTCTCGTCTTCCTGATTCTGGCACCATGAACAGTTCGAAAAATGGACTCTGTATGGAGAAGTTATTCCGATTTAAAAATCGCCCAATGACCTTCATTTTTGAATTTAAAAAAATAAATAAAATAGAATATTCCTTGGAATATTCTAGGGAATATTTCCTAGAACATTAGGGAAACTTTGTTTGAATGGTCCAATAGCGCGCTGACACGTGGCCCCAGGCACTGCAATGTGGTGTTGGGCAAAATTTTTATTGAGCTCGCAAGACTCGACCCTGGGTCGTGTGGCCGCCAGCCCACAGTTCCCAATGACCCACCTACGTGTTAGGACTTAAAATATGTTGGGTTCCATATATATTTAACCTTGGTATGTGTTTGATTTGGGCAGAAAAGGGGCCAGCCCCCTTACCACATGACCGAGCACTCAGAATCAGGACCTAACATTCGGCAGTTGACAGTTCCGGGATTGTAGAATTGAGGCTTCTGTGATTCATCATAGTTATAAGAAGAGCTTCGGCGTAAATCACATGAAAAAGACATTTGTCGACGCGTTTCGAACCAACTAGTGTGGTTCATCATCAGGACAAGTTGAAGAAACAGATCTGGCCTAGCAAGTTAAATAGACTGAGCAGAGACTCCAACAGCTACATAACGGCTATTTTTGACTGAGCTTAGACTCCAACGACTACATAACGACTACTTTTGACTCTAGGACCTGGGCCAAAATTATATTAATAAATTTAATCTTATTATTATTTTTATAATATTAAGAATAATAATATAATATTCTATTTCTAGGAATAAGAGAAATTAGGTATAATTAATAAATGAGTGAATAGTATCAAAAGAAATTTATTCATTTATATAACATTGGGTTCAATAAAATAAGACTAAAAGTTATTTAAAAAAAATTCTTATTAAATGATTATTGGTTGAAATAAATTATTCTCCTCTTTTACTTGTCCTTAAGATCTGTTTTAATAATTTTATTAACAAATTAACATACCTTCAATAAATAATACATATATATTTAGGTAATAATTTTAATATATTTTATATATATATATATATATTATATGTATTATTTATTTGAAGGTATGTTAATTTGTTATAAAATTATTAAAACAGACTTAGGACAAGTAAAAGAGGAAAAATTTTAATTTATTCAGAGATAATATATATATTATATATATGTCGGTCACATGCCCGCGGTTCTGCCCAGCGGTCACAGTCAACTGACCGTTCAACTCGAAGTTAGGTTGGTGGTGGCACCATTTTTGGCGGTCCTGAAACATTTGGCGGGCTTAACTGCAGTCTATCTAGACTTAGCTAGAGTTATTCTAGGCAGTTCATGAATATGCCATAAATTTGGCTAGGAGAGGCCTTTTGAGGTGATTTTTTTTTGTCTTTCTTCAACATTTTGAATCCATTGGCACAGGTTTCACAGCCAACAGAGGTCATTTGTAGGTGTTTTTGCTTCAAGGAAGTTCCAAGAGTCATCAGGGCCTATTCAGTGTTGGAGTTGCATTGGGTTGTGTACAGCCATTGAATGTGAAAGAAGGTCATTCCTAATTGTATTCTATGCTCTGAGTCCATTTCTACAGCTCATTTCACCTGTTTAGGCTTTCTTCTCACTATTTAGCTTCAGGGAAGCTTTCAGGTCCATTCCAATGCTTAAGCTGTTTAGGGGATGTATTCATCTGTTTTCAGTGATTCAAAAGCCTGCTTCTATTGTTTTTGACTTCTAAGTCCATTGGAAGACGTTTCAAAACCATTGGAGGTCATCTTCACCTGGAATTTCTTCACAGAAGTTTAAAGGGCCAACATGGCCATTTGGAGAAAGTATTGTTTAAGCTACAATTTCACTGTTTAGTGCTTGGGGAAGAGCATTCTTAGTTGTTTCCTATCTGATTATGTTTTTACAGTCAGATTTTCCTTTAGAGGAATTTATTTACTTGTATTAGCCTTTGCAGCTTTCTTAATACAAGAGGACAAGCCCATTTTGGGAGGCTTGGTCCAGCAGATGTAGCCTAGGAGGGGTGAACTACTTCATCATCTTTGTATCATTATTTGATAACGATATGATGCTAAAAAAATCTGATATAATGTGTTAAACAACAAATTTAAATAACTTTCCTTCACACATAAACACCTAAACAGCTGCTCAAACTTATTTGTTTTATTCCACAAGACATCAAGCTTCAAGCATGAGTATTTTAATGACATCTAAGTGTTTACTTATATTATTTCTTTAGGCAAAGCCTGTAGAGGGCCAGGTAGCCTCTAGAACTCTTCCTGTCTTTAGAGGTGACATATCCGGTAAATGCCTTTTGAGGTTGATTGTGCTAATAACTGTGCTGCTATATCATCTTTTTTCTTATGAATCCTCTCTTTGATTTGTTGATAATTTATTTGTAATTTGTGTACTAGGGCGGGAGTCCTTTCAATTGCGAATGTTATAACATCAATAGAAGTGGAAGAAGAGGCTAGGCACATTAAATTTCCTATTTTCATTTGAAAACTAGGTTGATTTGAAGGTGCTTTATTAAACTTAATTTGAGCATATTCTTCTTCTTCTTCTTGAACTTTAGCTTTCTTTTGAGACTATACATATTCCATTTTTAGTATTTAGCTGTTTAGGGGAATTTCTCATCAAAGTATCCTCTTTTACAAAGGGGGTTTTAATATCCATCCCTTGTTGCACTTTATCACTTAGGAAATTTTATTGATTTGCTAACTTCTCCAGCTCTGGTTTACTGTCATGAGAATAAGGGGTTGATCCTATTTCAACTCTTTTATTGGAAATTTTATGATAAGGATCACATGACCATGTATCTCCTTTCTCAAAGTTAAATTCCTTTAACATGTCTTCAACTTGAGCCAGGTCGTGTCTAATATTTATGATGAATGGCCCCATAGCCCTTTCCAACTTGAAAGTGTATCATTTGCGTGCAGGTACAAAATGAACTTGATGTACATATAAACTTTACCTTATAAATTCCAAAGAAAAGATATCTGATAGGAAAGAATGTTGCCATGCTATATGGCTTTACCCCAGCTCCATACATCCTTATTTTAGTGTACTCCTAAAAAATATACCAGTCTCTGACTCTGGCTTCCATAGTAAATGACAAAAGTTCTTTTGCCTCAGGAAAAAATCTTAGGCATTGCTGATTATTCAAAACAAAATATACAATGGCCATAAATGAAGATAGACATATAGAAAAACTATTATTAGTTTCCTTCCACCTAGTAACACTGGTCTAGTCAACTAATGATCTTATTTGACTTTTTGAGTCCCTTATGTGAAATGAGGGTTGAGTGAATTTGTATGCATGTACATATAAGAACAAATGGACCAAAATGGATGGATATTTTAAATAACTAGTGGTATGAAATTTTTTAAATTGAAAGTTGATGGACTTAACTAAGTGGGTATATCTAAAACAACATTAGGTTATAACATGAGGCTCATAAACCATAAAACTTGCTCATTCACTATTCCAGTATCATATTCTCCCAAAAGGAACAAAATCATACCTAGAACTTGTTGTGGAATCTTAAAAAATAGGGTTATTGGATATCTCACTGCTAGTGGAGGAACTTGAGAGTTTGGTGAAAGATAAGCTTGAGCAAATTTTCTCTATTTTCTTGATAAATATTTTTATACGTAAAGATAAAAATATCCTTTTTTTTTTGTAAGTTGAGTAGGTCCTTTTCTATTAACATAAAACAGTATATACAAATATCATGGTGGTCTCACCCCGCCCCGAAGGGAAACCGGGTATCTTGACCACCCAGAGTTTTCACAACAAAATTTAAAGTATCCAACTGTTCAAACCATACTTCATGTCCTGATACTATTTCTATATCCATACTATTGCCAATATAATGTTTCCTATAGATAAAACAGCAACAGAGTTCATGCCTACAGTAAAACAGAAAACGAGACAGAGCTCAAAACAGTAAAAAAAAAAGCCTTTGAACACTACTTATCAGGCTCAGCTTGCTGGACTTTTTCCTTCTTCACCAGCACTCTGCTTGCCACGAGCTGATGCTGCAGATCCTCCAATATTTTTTCTTGCAAGAGCATGGTTATGACTATGTCCTTCAATTCCTTTTTCACATTAGGTAGACTCTGAACCATCTCAGCCATCTCTTTGGCTACCTGTTCTAAGGCTTTTTCCATAAGCCTTTTCATGACCCAATACAAGTGAAGAGATTGCTTGTAGAGGGTCATTCTCCCTCTGGTATGGCCAGGGTCAGGCATAATAGCAATCCAATCTTCCATCTCTTCTTCAGATTGAGCCTGGATGGCTTCTTCTTCCCAATGCTCCATAATTCTCCTGACCTTGGGATTAGAATTCTCCCTATATTCCTGCTCTGCAATTCTGATTCTGTCTGCAATTGTTTGTCTTGTCCGTCGGTTACCGTTTCCCGCATCCGGCTCGGCTTCCTCCTCTGGGGTTGGGCTGCACTGACGCCCCCTCCGCCCCCTTCTCGCCGCCGGGTCCTTTCTCCGGTGCCCACCTCGGCCCCTTCGACCTCTTCCTCCTCTGCCTCTGCCGCGCGGGCCTCCCCTGCCCCTGCCTGTGGAACGACATGCGCCTTCCTCTGCATCCTCGTTGTCCTCCTCTGGTAGCCTTTTCCAGCGCCTTTTCCATGCCTCCTCTTCCTGAATTCCCTGCTGCTCCTCGCTCTCCTCCTCAGATATCTCCAGAACCTGTATATTCGGTTTCCCTTCATCCTCCATTTTTCTCTTGCCCTTCATGTCAGCTTCAGGTTTGTGCTGGTCTTCAGGCCCCCCACTGCACGTCCATCTTCTCACGCTCCCACTTCCTTCCGCTTCCATTATCCTCCTTCCTTTGCACTTTACGCCTCCCTCTTTCCTTACGGTATCCTCCAGACTGCACCAGCTCTCAGGGTATCTTCCAACCGAGGTCTTACACTCCTCACAACAAATATCCCGACGCCTTCCTTCGCTCTTTAAATGCGTCTGATCTTTGGTATCATTACCGGAGTAGTGATTGCAGGTATGCCCGAGACCCGCAGCATGAGGGATCAGCCACCTCGCCGCCCTTTCGTCCTGTCCATTAAATAGACCACCTGCTCTACTGAGTCGAGGACCTGCACCCATCCTCTGTCGGCCGCTCCACTTATCTATTGCATTCATTCATTGATCGCCTTCGACAGTGACCATATTCGTGCGCCGTCAAAACATCAATGTCCTCTTTGCCAACTCATCCAGCCCGATCGGGCGACGTAAAGATAAAATATCATTCGTGACTCCTTTAGGGTTTTCAGTTGTAGGGAAATTAAATGCCTTCTGAATTAATTTTGGTAAATTCAAGAACTTTTTCTATGGATGAAAAAATGATGAAATTTATTTGAGGAACCAAAGAAGATGCAAGCCAACTTATAAATTCATGAAAGTTATAGCCCATAGGAACAATTCCGTGATAAAGGCTTGACTTAACAAATTGAAATAGGTCTTTTGAGCCATTGAAGTAGTCAAGGGAATCCTATTGGATTTCCATGATATCAAATGGACAATGAGGATCATATATTTCATATTCTCAGCCTGTGAGTGCAGCATAACTAAATGATATGGGTGTCATTAGGGTATTTTTGATAATAGGTATATGATCTTTGTACCTTGGACATCTTTGGAGGAAACTTAGGCCTTACACCATAATGAAAGCTTCTAAGAATAAAGGTTGAAAAATAACACCTCTATCCACTACACACAACCTTTTAATCATATCCTTACCCTATGAGTGAGCATATTGGTGATACTGTAAAGTTTTTAGAACTAGAAATGGCTCCTAAGGTCTCAAATATGTTTGGGGGCTTGGGGGGTGGGGTGGTGAACCTAGGTCTTAGGGCATAACAAAATATTATATAAATTAAGGAACATATACAACAAATGACCTTGGAATGGATATTTTATCTCAAGTGGTGATCCGGATTTAAATAGGAACGCAATAGATTACAGAGATAACCATAAATACAGAGATGCGATAACCATAAATAAAGAGATGCAGCGGAAATAACACTTCATTTCATTAATGGAAAATACCGAAATATGCTTACAACCAGAATTGGAAATAAACCAGCTAGGACGATGGTAGCTTATCTCTGAGAAGAGATGTGTGGCTACATGTCTCTGAACTGTTCCGAACTTGTGTTACAATGAGGCTCGAAGGCCTATTTATTATTGAGAAACAATGGAAAACCCTTCACATTCCAAAACCGACCCTTAGAAGATGAAACGCCAAATTGTGGGCCCCGTTTTGGGTAAATTGGTACATCAATTTCCCGGGGTCGTAACTTTGGCATACGATCTCCGTTTGACGCGAATGATAGCTCGTGAGAAAGATCTATCCGAGAACTACCACTTTGGGAAGGGCAACATCGGTCCATGGACCCATGTTGCCCCAGGATTCCCCAAAAAACGTCGTTTAGGGCCTCAAAACGGCTCCGGAAGTTTAGGACCCGAAAAACTGCTAAAAATAGTAAGTTGTGCTATAATTAAGAAAACTGAAAATGCTAAAAGAGACAATGATGGGCGTCTAGATGGACTTGGCAGGTGGCCACTAATATCCACCTGGATCAATAGCAATATTTGATTGTTGCTAGACCCGTTCTGGGCTAGTAGGGGTCGCCTCTATCCATAGAGGGGATTTACCTCTCCAACAATTTGGCGACTCCGCTGGGGAGTTTAGCTTGTTGTTTTGATTTGTAAATTTAGACGGAGTCTGAAACACGGCTAGATAGCCTTCGAAACACTATTGCTTTGCAGTAGTGAAGTAGATCAAAGTCGCTTCAGTCGATCTCTAGTTTGGTTTACGAACTCAACAATTTGGAGTTTGTCTTGCCTCTTTGGTTTTCTTTTGTTTGCTTGCTTAGATAAGCCTTTGGAATTGAGTTTCTTGTTGCCCCTGTGCTTTTTGAATTGCTTTAAGCTTGTGACCCGAGCCCTGGACCGCGTATTTTTCTGTTGAAATTAGCAAACTTTATTAGCGCGCTTTTTACCTTCACAGTCGCGCTAGTGGCCCTTGTTGCTAACTGACAACCCGCGCCAATCCCTGTTTAGCACAAGTTGCAGTCTGACAGTCGCGCTAGGCCGTGTAGTTTTTGGTCCACTTGTTTTGCTTGCTGTCTGAGCTTGGATTTGTATTTTTCCACCTCTTTTTCAGTTGCTGGAGTGTGTTTAAGCCCTGTTTGACTGGTTTTCAACCTTTGTCCTCTGGGTGTTCGCCTCTTTCCATCGATTTCACACCTCAACACTAAGGCATCTAGTGGCCGTGTGTGTCGAGCCTCCCATGGGAGTTTTGGGTTCTTTGATTATCCGGTTAACCTTGTGATTGCTTTTCACATTTTCTTCAGTGATTGTTGAAGTGTTTTTGAGTGATTTCCGAACAACTTGCTCTTGTTTGCTTGGATTTCATTCTAGCTTTGTTTGAGCTTAGATCACATAGCTCATGTGAAGCCTTGTTTTCCTTTTGATTTGGAGAACTATTTTAGTGTCTTGGGACTTCATTGTGCCTTCATTGAGTGAATTTGCTTCTTCGCTCAGTGTTGTTATCTTTCAAAATTCATTCTAGTGCATTGTGCTTGTAGAAAGGAATCAAATAATCTCCTTTGCATTTAATAGTGAATGTAATAGAACTTTTCGTTATTCGCATTTTTGAAAAGAAAAAGTTTTGTTTATTTGCCATTGGCTGAATTAGGTTGTTTGGTTGATTGAGTTCATTTTGTTTGATCAAAACTCTTAACCTTCTCGTAGTTAGTATTCATCGAACGAAATGGCTTTCTTTCGCATGTAGCTTGCATCTAGGAGATTGTGGAAGATCACATACGGTAGGGCCTTAAACTGAAACTTAACTAAAGATCAACTATAAAATAAACCGAATTAACTTAAAAACGCATTGGAACATAACACAAATATTCTAGAGGTCTAGGCTAGAGACGTGCTATGCCGTCGTTAAACCTAGTCATCTTTGTTTTCACATTAAGATTGGGTGATTCCTCCTGGTGTGGTTCAATTGTGGTCTAGTACAGACTTGGGCTCCCACGTACCGTCGCGTATATATGGGGAGACTCCACTAGGTTTGCATCCTTATCCATAGGAAGCCGTGTCTGTCGCCTTACAAGCCGTAATACACCGAACACAACATTCGAGAAGATTGACTGCAGTACGGAAAGTCTTTGGTTTTCATACGATTGCCAAGGTGTATAAGCAGTTTTACGGATTGTTTGGTAAACCCCTTTTCCTAGTTTCTCCAGAGCAGTCCCTTTTTGATCCTTTTCGGACTCTGTAAAAGAAAAGGCTCTATAGAGTATTTGTCACTTCGGGCTCTCAAAAAATTCGAAGGCGACTAGAGTCACCTTTTGTCCTTTTCTCGACTCTTAAAACATGAAAAGGTCAAGTTGTGTCCTAATGTCATAAAATTTATTTGGCCACGATAAAATTTACCTTGGTAGATCTTGTTTGCATTTAGTTCTGAGTAGGGTCTTTTATCGTTAGTTTGCTTAGGTTCTTTGTTTGATCATCATGGCGGATCCATCAACTCCGTCTCCTGTCCCAAGTGACCAAGGGTATCCATCTTTTGTTGCCCCTGAGACGCCAGTTTGTGATGCTCTTCCCTTTGTTCTGAGCATCCAACCGTTGAACTCTCGAGCTCCAGAGGACGAGCTTTACGACTTGTTTTGGAACCCTGTTTGGGAACCCTCTGAAGAGGACTTTCCTACCACTCCTGTTGGTGTTCCATCTTAGATGGCTTCTTTCGATATGGAGGATACATCTCCTGTGTCGAGTGGGACGCCCGTTATGTCGAGTATTGATACTCCCATTTCGGCTACATCCCTAGTCGTCTCTACGCACTACACTGTTACGCCTCTTGGTGTCATGGTTCCGGAGCGCTATAGATCTTTGAGGGATGCTATGAACTCCGCATATTCCTCTTCTATGTGGGATCAAAACATCATCCCTACCACAGGACCGTTCGTTTCCCAAGTTCACCATACTTCTATTACAGCAGTCTCGACCAATCCGACCGTCTCTGTCGCGTCGTCCACTCCAGTTGTTAGTGCCGTTACAACGTCTTCTGTTGTCACTTCTGCTGTAGGCCCATCTCGAGGTCCGACACAAAGTAGTCAATTGACACATACTGCTAGAGTTGTGCACCCCGCAAGTGGTGCTCCTCCTGCTTCCGATCATATGAAGGCAGAGGAGGCATATTTTCAGTACTTGCGTAATGTCCAGAACCCAAGTGGGCAAGGCCCCTATTATGATCCTGAGAATCATTATTCGTATACCTCCTTGCCTGAAGAGCCTTACGTTGAGGCTTCCATTCCATTGAGCGTGGCTTGGGGTGCTACCAAATATGGTGGCGGCCAATACCATCAGGGTCAAGGACAGCCATCGCAAGGACCACCCTACTAGGGTCAACAGCCTTACTCACAGCCTAATCATGGGCAGCAGTATAACGGCCAGAATTACCCAGGTCAACAAGGAGGCCCACAAGGACAACCCTATCAGGGACAACCTTTGGCCTCTAGTGGTCCGTCTTTCACATATCTTGGGCAACCTTCTAGAAACCCAAGACAACCCAATGCTCAACAAGGACAACCCGGGACCCAACAAGGCTACCCTTCCGGGCAGCCTTATGGGAACCAGGGAAAACCTTATGATCAGCAAGGTCAACCTGGAAACCAGCAAGGCAACCCTTCTGGGCAAGGGGGCCAGCCTTACGGACAGCAAGGCCAGCCTACCGCTCAGCAACCATCTGGTCAACAAGGACAATCCTCGGTTGCGCAAGGGCAGCCCCTCGCTCAGCAAGCTCGACCTTCTGGACGAACGGGGCCATCTCAGAGCTGACCAGGACAACCCTCCGGCCAGATGGCCCAGCATGCAGGCGGGTACCAATCCCGGCCTCCTCATTCAGGTTGGTATCAATCCCAGCATCCGTATTCGGGTGGGTATCAATCCCAACCTCCATATTCGGGCGGGTATCAATCTCAGCCTCCTTATTCAGGTGGGTATCAATCCTAGCCTCCTTCTTTGGGTGGGTATCAATCCCAACCCCCGTATTCAGGTGGGTATCAATCCCAATCTGGTCATCAAATGTGGCCTGGTTCCCAGGCTCAGTATGGATGCCAGCAACCCCAGGGGAAAAATCAATATACCCTGTATCAAAATTAGCAGCAGCCGCAGGGTAACCCTTATCAAAATTATCAACAACCTGCTGGCCAGTATGGTAACCAATGGGGCGCTGGGGGGCAGAACCAGTATCAGCAACTCGGTTCTGGAAACAACCCTTACGGACAAAATCCTTCTGGACAAGGCCCTTTTGGACCTGGTCCATTGGGACAAGGCCAGTGGGGGCAATCAGGAACTGGATGGAATTCTGGCTCTACCTCATATCCGGGAAAATTGTCCTTTAACCCACAGCTACCATTCCTAGCGACGTTAGAACTGCCCGATGTGTCAAAGTTAACAAATGACCCCATTTTACATAATCCACAATGGCCACTAGTTCCAACTAAGATACCTAGTGACTGTCACAAATTCGACGGGAAATCCGGAGAGGACCCTCAAGCTCATGCGATGACATATCACTTATGGTGTTCGTCCAATTCATGGCTCGATGACTCGATTCAGCTTCGCCTTTTTCAGAGGACTCTCACTCGTTCGACAGCTAAATGGTATATTTAATTGACCAGCGCGTCATTTCAATATTTCAATCCGTTGGCCATGGCATTCCTTACTCACGTTCAGTTACCCATTCGGTACGGGACAGAGACTCATCTCCTTACGTCTCTTAAGAAGGATACGGCCACGCATATCTCTGATCATATACATGAATGGAGAAGGCGTCGCAGGTTGATCAAGTTCTCGATTCCTGATCAACTCCTCACCGACTGGTTCACGACTTCCTTTGTCCCTAAGATTGCACAGGACATTGTTATGGGAGCCTATGTAACTGAAGAGCAAGCAATCGCGCACGCTCAGTACCTAGACTTAGTTTACTCTTAGTCTGGTACATTGTATGAGTATTTGCCGGACGCTCCAAGGCCTGGTACATCCAAGGCTCTGCCCAAGCCATCTGTCGATGGATTCATTGGCTTTGTGAACCCGGCCTCTAAAAAATCATCGAACCCTGGGAAGCAAAAGTCAAGTGCATCCAACGAAAACACTTCTCAGGGTGTTTTAAATTCTGGTAACACTTCGGAGGTCAACGTTGTCCAGTCCACCACGGCGGGAAAGGCCTCGAAAGGGAAGAAAAAGGAAAAGGGGAAAGGGAAAATAAATCCGAGCAACCCAAACAGGAATCCTCTAAACCTCCAGCCGAGGAAGGAGCTAAGCGCAAACCCAAGTATCCTTGGCTCATTTTTGAGGAAGATCACTATACTAAGGACTGCCCCAGGCAGTCTGAAGTTAGTCGTTTGTTGAAAGGTGCTCCTGGGGTCCCTGCAGTTCTTAATGAACCCTTTCCCTCTCAGCAAACTGAAGTGGTGGCTGATCCCTCTTCCTCTCCCTTCGGTTCCTAGGTCTTCATGGCTAGAACTATTCTCGTTCATGTAACGACTCGAGCGAAGGAGTATCCGTCGTCCATTGGGAAGGAGCCAGAGGTTCCCGCAAGTGCTCCTTCATCCAGCCCTGATCCCCTCCATATCGAGAGACCGAGTACTGAAATGACAATCCGACCCCCTCCCAAAGGGGTACTCAGAAGATTTTCTTGTAATCTGAATGCTCGTGCTGCTCAACACTATAGCATCGTAGAGGACTTAGCGTAGGCTCCGTCGGCTATGTCCACCTTAGAAGTTCTTCAGAGCAGCCCCCCCAGAGGAAGTCTCTTCTATCGGCCATCAGTGGCATCGACCCAGCAGACTCGGATTAGATTACCTTCGACCTCAAGAGCCATGTTCCTCGACTGCCTCATTAGATCACTTTTCTCATTCAAGTCGTCATCAATTCCGAAACGATCCATCGTACAATGATTTATGAAGGCGCATCAACCTACATTATGTCTATTGCGTGTTGGAAAGCGATCGGGTCCCCGACTTTGAGTCAACCTCCAACGACCTTGGAAGCATTCGATGGGAGAGAATCCGGCCCTTATGGTATTCTTCAATGACTACCAATCACCTTAGAAGGGAAGACTGTGGAAGTAGAAGTTGAGGTTGTTGACGCAAATCTCACATATAACCTCCTTCTGGGCCGGAGTTGGACGTATGCCATGCGTGCCGTAGCCTCATCCCTCTTCCGTGTCATTTGTTTCCCTCATCAGGGGAAAATTTTCACGGTTGACCAGCTTTCTTTCTTCGCTTCCTCTTCTGAGGGAAATGTACCCTTCGTTGAGCATACCTCCGTTCCGTTTGAGAGTGTGGGAGTCGGGCTCTTCAAAGAACCCGCCCTTATGGGTGTTTTCTCCCTCCCACCTCCCAACCTCACCTCGATCTCCATGATCTCGGTTTGTTCTGATCCTTGGACCCTCCCCTCCATCGACCAGATATAATCTTGGGGTGAGGAGATGCCGTTGAGTCCAGCCGAGCTCAACTACATCGAAATTGTTGCTCCATCGGCCTCTCATGATCAACCCACCGTCACGAGTGGGGCTCTTGACTCAGATGATTTTCGCCCCTGGTTCGGAGAATACACCTCCTCGGATCCATTAAAGGAAATATTTCCTTCCAATGAGGCTATCATAGAGACTATGTCTCTGGAAGAACATCTGTGGTCCCTGCTTCACCACCGTTCCTCCTTTCTCCCCACCTTCCGGGAAACATTGCTTTGTCTCGAGCGGTTTGCTCCATGTATCCCTTCTCAGCCTCTTCAGATGCCCATCCAGATTTATCATACACCATCTGAAGGGAATTTAGGGAACATCACACAGACGCAACCCATCGACATCTCTGTTAATCCAGGGATTGTCGAGAACATTTATATGGGAGTCACCTGCACTCCTGAGGAGATTCAGATTTACATCGCACTTTTCCGCGAATTTCATGATGTCTTTGCATGGTCCTACAAAGAGATGCTCGGTATTGATACATCCATAGTAGTGCATGAGATACCGACGTATCCCGGAGCCAAACCTGTTCGTCAGCGTTTGCGTCCTGTGCACCCTCGTAAGGCGGTACCTATCAAAGTAGAGGTTGAAAAGCTTCTTAAAGCTGGATTCATTTATCCTATCCCACTAACAGATTGGGCCTCAAATATTGTCCCTGTAGATAAAAAACAGGGTACCATTCGTGTCTGTGTCGATTACCGCGACATTAATAGAGCTTGCCCAAAATACAACTACCCCACGCCATTCATTGATCAACTCATTGACGAGTGTGCGGGGAGCGAAATATATTCTTTCATGGACGGCTTCTCTGGTTACAACAAGATTAGTATCGCCCCTGCTGATCAACACAAGACGGCCTTCATCTATCCGTGGGGCACTTTTGCTTACAGAAGACTCCCCTTTTGTCTTAAGAATGCTGGCGCTACCTTTCATCGTGCGATGTCTTATCCCTTCCACGATATCAGGCACATTGTACAGCCTTATCTGGATGACCTTCCCGCTCATTCAGCTAAGCGCGCGGACCACCCATCGCATCTTCGTGAGATTTTTCTTCATTGTCGACACTATAATATCTGATTAAATCCACATAAATGTGTCTTCTGTGTCGAATCTAGTCGACTTCTTGGGTTTATCGTCTCCCAAGAGGGCATCCATTTGGATCCCCTTAAAGTCGAGGCAATTGTGAACCTTCCCCGGCTACTTTGCGGCAATTGCAGAGCTTGCAGGGGAAAGCTAATTTTCTAAGACGGTTCATCCCAACCTATGCCGAAGTGGCAAAGGGTTTTACCCGGTTACTTAAGCGTGACACCCCATTCCGATGGGATGCCATAGCCGAGGAGTCTTTTGCTCGTCTCAAAACTCTCCTAGTTTCCACCCCTTTGTTGCGGCCTCCAAATTATCATCATGACTATACACTATATTTGGCCACTGCCAATACCACTATCGGTATGGTTTTGGTCCAAGATGACGATGATGGCATCGAACATGTCATTTATTATCTTAGTCGCAACTTACTAGATACAGAGACTCAATATGCATATGTCGAGAAGTTGGCCCCCATTTCTGTCTGTGTCGTCCAACGTTTCCATCACTACATTTTGTTGCGTACTACGACGGTGATTTCGGATTGCAACCCCATGACATACATTCTTTCACAACAATTGCTAGGGGCCAAATACTCAAAGTGGATCGTAATCCTCCAAGGGTTTGACTTGGAATTTACTGCGGCCAAGTCCAAGAAATCACTTGTCTTTGCTGAACTGTTGTGTTCCTTGCCATCCGCCGCTACTTCCTCGTAGATAGAGGAGTCTATTCCAGATGAAACTCTTTTCCTTATCAGCACCCTCGAACCTTGGTATGGGGACATCATTTTCTACTTGCAAACATCCTCCTTCCGCCCCGAGACCTCGAAAGATGCTCGTCCACGGATTCGTCACCAAGCCCAACCATATCGCATAGTTGGGGACACCCTGTACCGCCTCGGTGTTAATTCGATTCTTCGCCGATGCTTAACCTTCGAGGAAGCTGAAAGAGTTCTAAATGACTGCCACTCTGGTGCTTGTGGCGGTCACATGTCTGGATACGCCACCGCACAGTAAATCCTCCGTGCTGGCTACTTCTGGCCTTCCATTTTCAAGTATTGCATTCTTGCCGTCCATTCTTGTCACGAATGTCAGATTTACCAATGGAAGATGTGTGTGCCCCCTGCCCCGCTGCACCTCGTTGTGACCGTCGGCCCCTTTACGAAATGGGGCATCGATTATGTGACATGTAACCCTCGCTCGGCCGGGGGGCATGGTTACATCATCATTGCTGTAGATTACTTTACAAAATGGGTCGAGGTGATGCCCATATTGTCGGAAGACGGTCATACCGCGGTGCAGTTTCTGTTTAATCATGTTATTTCACGGTTTGGAGTTCCACAAGCCATTGTCACTGATCATGGAAAACATTTCCATAATCATATGATGGCCGAGTTGACAACCCAGCTAGGTCTTACGCATGATAGTTCGACTCCGTACTATCCTCAGGAAAACGGTCAAGTGGAAGCCGTGAACAAGGTCTTGGTCACGATGCTTCAAAGAACTGTTGGCATGCACAAGTCTAGTTGTCATTTGATTTTGTTCTCTGCTTTGTGGGCCTACCGCACCTCTATGAAGGATGCCACTGGTTTCACCCCTTTCCAGTTAGTATATGGATTGGAGGCAACCCTTTCCATTGAGTGTGAGATTCCTTCACTCAAATTAGCCATCGAATTACTCCCCGATACTACTCCTGTAGAACAACGGCTTCTTTACTTGGAACGACTGGATGAGACACGTCATCTAGCCTCCCTAGCTATCGAAGCTCAAAAGAAGTGAGTGAAAACTCACTTCGATAACACTGTTAATCCCCGCTCTTTCATCGAGGGAGATTTAGTACTGCTCTATGATCAAGCTAACGATAAGCTGGGGGCAGGAAAACTCGAGCCAATGTGGCATGGGCCCTATATTGTGAAAAGAGTTTTACAAAAGGGTGCCTATGAGCTGATATATTATGAAGGTAATCCCCTGGACAGGCCCCACAATGGGCTGTATCTTAAGAAATATTATGCCTGCGTCTAGGCACTCTCTCTTTTATTTTGTACATGCATATGATTTTTAAGAGTGTGTTGTATGTGTACGTGCTTATTTAATTTTTTATCTCAGTGTGTCAGCGTGATTGCCACTTATTGTGTATTTTGCTTCTTGAACAAATGTCTGGATCACCTTACATTGGTTTCGCTGATGGTGCTTCCCGCATTACTCGCAATCTGTCATCTGCGGCATGGATGATCTACGATCCTCATGGTGAGTTAGTAGATATTCAAGGAGTGTGTCTGGGTTGTACAACGAACAATGTGGCTGAATATAGTGTTGTAATTGAATTATTAGCCGAGGTGATTAACCTTGGAATCCGATCATTGGTTGTAAACTTAAATTCGCAACTTGTAGTCCACCAGCTCAACGGACGATATTCCGTCAGAGATCATCGCATTTTAAGGTTGTATTTACGTGTTAAGTTATTGGAAAGAGATTTTGATTACATTACTTATCATCACATTCCAAGAAGACTTAATGCAGTAACTGATGAATTGGCTAACTATGTATTGGACAGACATTTGCATAATATGTAAATCAACGTAATACAGGAAGCATAAGATACAGTAAAAACACCATGCATATATATATATATATATATATATATATATCGTGTGGTGCACTGAGGCTCTCAAAAAATAGAATGTACATGTCTGGATACAGTCTGTGTTCTCCATACATCTGAGACACATGTCTCTCAAAAAATATATATGCAGAAAATAAAGTCTAGAATCCTAAGCAGGGTGGTGCTCATGATAGCACATCACCGCTCGCACCAATCGTCTTAGCATATGGTGGACGCGAGTCGACACCCCTAATGTACGCCTCTGGTAAGCGAAAGGAACATCTGCCAGTCTGGCATAACCAGGAATCCCTTGGGTAAGCCCCTTGAGATTCTGAAACAACTCCTCCCCCACTGCCTGTGGGTCGGCTGCGTGTTGGCCTCTTCGCGCTGTAGGGGATAGCCCGACTGGTCGCTCTGGGCCCACATATGCATACAGATATAATCATTATTAGAACAAGCATGTATTAAAAAAGACAAAAAAAAATATAAAAACATCAAAATCGAGGAGTGCATACCTAACTCCTCCTCCCATTCCTCCCCCTCTGGTAGTGGAAGGTCTGGGTCTCCCATGAAACTAGTCCCTGCATACGGCCAATCCTGGATCACGATGAACTGTTTTCAGAGCCATATGAAGAACTCACGATGCCACGACATCTCCTGGCCTCCTCCTCCTCTGGGCATCAGTGTTGCCCAGCGAGCCATTCTAGGCTCTTGTGGCAATGGATCTGCCACCACAGCTCTCTGAATTTGGAAGAGTGGTATTTGTTCCAGGAAGAACGATACCACGATAGAGCCGTATGCAAATTGTTTCATCTCAGCTCGCTTGTAATTAGTGAGCTGCCTCTTAATGTTGGTAGTCACCGTGGCAACCCAGTTAAAAACGGTCGGACTGAGGCATTCAGTCGCTAGGATCAGGTGGTTCTTGCTGGCCTCATGGGGCGCCTATACCCCAGCTCCGCGTGTGATGGTGAAGAGGATGGCTTTCAGCGTCAAATCATGGATGGTGGTGATCAACACCTTTGCACTCCGCTGCCCGAATTGTGCTTCTAGGCACACTCGAGCTTTCACTTCACCAACCTTCTCGCCAAAACGTCTACTACCTGTCAGAATAGAAACCACCTCTCTCCGCGACAATCCCGTAATGAAATACACATCGGAGACCTCGAGCTCCAAGGTCTGATTCCGCAGAAGAAACACTTGGTCGTCTACGTCCCAAGCATCAATGATAAACTGCAGAAACTCAGGTTGCACTCGCATGTATGATGTGAGGAAGAATTTCTTAAGACAGCAATCCCTCAGGGCGTTCGTGCGCCCTTCATCCTCAATGGCTAAGGCATCAACAATGTCATGTTCTCGCTCTTTCCATACTACCACCATTTTGACCTGTTTTCTGCACCCACAAGGACAAATTTTCCTTCATTAGAAAATTAGACAAATGCTAATCTAGAGAAAATTCAGTTTGAACGGGCAAAAACATGGGAAAAATTGGGTCGCCCGGTTAGCGCGACTGTTCTTAAAACAGTCGCGCTAATGGCACGACTCCCTTGGGTTTTTCACCCCATTAGCGCGGGTCCGTGCCGGATACCCACACCAATGGGGCGAAGCCCTAATTTTGCAATTCCCCCTTGCTGGGGCCCAATCAGGAACTAAATGAAGTAAAAATGGTATGAAAATGGAGCTAAGGGAAGCGCCTCTTACCTGGAACTGACGAGGTCACAAATGGTTTCCTGGATTGATCGTAATTGCTGCCTGAAGTTTGCCTCCCAAATGGACTCTTTTCACTCTCCAAGAGGTAAAATGATAAAAGTAATTTTAATTTTACATTTTCACCCTATTTATAAGCTTTTTAACTCAATTTTTGGTTTAAAAAGGTTATTTCTGAATATTTTAATGTATTTTTTGTCGAAAATGGGTTTTATGTTTACTTCTTGTGCAACGACAGGTCTTTTACGCAGCTTCAACAGTGAAACGAGTTGTTTTTTATACTTTTTCGGACTCGGTGAATACACGAAAAAGTCACTATGGAGTCATCTTTTAGCTCTTTTCTGACTCGCTAAACGTGAAAATATTGTCGAGTTATTCCTCTTGACTCGTTAAAGCATAAATAAGAGGCGGTCGTTTTTAAACTCTTTTTCCCGACCGTATAAAGAATGAAAAGATTGTCGGACCCTTGTCATTTCAGGTTCGTTAATGGAAACGAAATGACGTGATATCAATCGCTTTTTTTACTTTTTTGGATCGATGTCACTATTTATGAAAAGTACTCCTCGGTCATAATGATCGGGTGGATCTTTTGAGCATCATTTTATACTTTTTCGGGCTCGAGAGACACAACTTTACAAAACAGGACACCCCTGGAGTTTTGTTTTTGGTGTCTTTTCAAACTATCTAAACATGAAAAGAAACCAATTTCTTCCTTTGTCAGGCTCGTTAAGACTTAATGACATCGGATTCCATCGAAATGACCCTCCTCAAGCATATGCTATCCCCGTCAAGCTTGTCATCCAAAAATAACTGGGTTACTCGCCAGAAATGGTGGGGGAAATAAAGGAATCATAATCGTTGTCATCGGAAGTATGTCACTCTTGAACATGGCACTTGTTGCATTTGTGTCTGGGTGGGGACATCTCATCTCATTTCACATTTTCCTCCATGGGTTTGGGTTATCCTATTTGACCATTCATCTGCTCATCGTCTTGTCATCATCACCCCTGCTCATTTGACCTCAAATACTGCCAAATCCGTCGTTGTGCCACTGATATGCTCAAGAGAAGTTGGCCTCTACAAGAATACTCAACCTCCCTCCGATATCTCACACAAAACATATTGTCTCTTTTCGTCTCATGTTGACGATGTGGGAAACATTATGGCCCACCTTCGACGAAGATCACTTCCTGTCGACTTCAGCTCATTATCCAGGAAGGTGACCTAGAGACCCCCTTCAGGTACCTTGTAGCCTGCATGCCTCAATGGCATGTTCTTCGTGTTCGACGCGAGGTTTTCATCATTGGCCTCCGATCGGATGATTCTATGGGTGTTCGACAACGACTCATTGATTCACACGACGTGGATTGTACCTATAGTACCTTGAGTACGATTGTTGTTATTGGTGGAACCTCTCGCGTTTGTTAATAGTTTTCATCATTTACTGGTAATCAGACGATGTTCATGCATGTTCGACTTCGGCTCCTATATTCACATGCTTGAACTTGTACTATGTTCGGGTCGAGTTGGAGCGCAAGACCCCGGATTGTGCATGTTTTACATCCGGGTTGCATTTTGTGGATTCTTGTAATCATTACATGACTCATTCATTGGATGGCTGCGACCATACGTGAGTACATTCATAGATCCTCATCAGATGGTTGAGTCCATGCCTAGGATCCAGTTTTATACTGTGTTACGGATGGCTGCACCCATACCACATACATATCATGTACTTGAGATATCAGTTGTACTTCTTTTCGCAGGTTCTCCGGCGGCAGTGTTTCAGTCACACATGTTCTTATAAAGCACTTCGCCCCTCTCTCTCTCGGGCCTCATGCTTTAGGGGGCATCTGTTACACAGTAATTTGTCACCGTTTGTCACCGTCCCTGTTAGCCCTCTCCTGCATCTTGGAGGGCCCATTCCGGGACTTGTGAGAAGTGACAAGACTTGAAACCACTTGCCTTATTTACCTCTAAACATGAGCTTCATATGCCCTTAAGACATCTCCTGCTCATTGCCCCTAAAAATAGCCCTTTTTGCATT